>JAZHYW010023855.1:0-31233 GCA_037355805.1 Ixodes ricinus
GGGAGCAAATACGCCAAGATATCACCATATAAGTGCAAATACTGCCAGATGCGGCCGTAAAAGTGCGTATATACGGCCCTATTTCGCCATATACGCGTGCAAAGATTGCCCCTGATAATGATATATGGGCCCGTTTCGGTCGTGTAAGCAATAAGTCATATGTACTCGCCAAGACAAGTTGATTGATCTATATTTCATGAGTCTCATATAATTGGTTAATTATTGTTAACATCGTTAAAGTGAAGTTATTCCAGGAATTGCGCATTTTGAAGATTGAAAGACAAATGAAATTTGGTTGTATGTTTGATGTGTGACATTATGACAAAGTGCATAAGATCGGAAAGCGAGTTAATCAAATAATGGATTTGAGATTGCAGCTCTTAGGCGCCCGTTTCCGAGTTAAGCGGTGTCCGCGTCGCCATCGAGTAACCGCCCCGCTAAATTTAGCGAGAAATTGAATTGGTACTTATGTCACTTGACGTCAATTTTCCCGCTAAATCTAGCAGTGAAACTAATTTTGTTCGTGTTTCCCCGCTAAATTGAGCGGGAAACACGAACCGTTAGCTTACTGAAGATGCAAGACGCTACTTCGTCGTCCCGAATCCTTTTCCTTCGAACGCCTGCGAAGCCGTTGCGCCCTACGCAGCATCTTTCAAAAATCGTTCGCGCAGCATCGTAACCATCCGCTTGCGAGCGTGTGCGATTCATCGTGTGTTGAAAGTCGGAAGATGTGCTGTCCGTGGTGTCTTTTATGTGCAACTCTTTCGTAAAAAAATTTGAAATTTAAAAACGGGAACTTAACAGCAGTCTACACATAATTTTAAATTTATTGGTAAAAATATATATATACACATTTATTTATTTATTTATTTGTGGACATCGTGCGCAAAAAAAAATAGTCGCGCTTATTTCTTGATTTTAAATTATGATCTGGGTTATACGGCGTAAAACATAGTAGCGTCAAACTCGCATCGTTTTGGGTCACTTTCGAGCCAGACAGCTCGTTTGGAAGTTCAAAAGTGGACTTCATAGAGTTGCATGTTCACTCGGTATTGACAGCAGGGTAGACGCTATGCATGTTTTAGGCCAATCGTGTCTCCGGTCAGGGTCACGTGACTTCAGCCTAGAAGCTGGTGATGAAGCAGAACACGGCACCTGCCTGGAGCCCAAGGCCGCACATAGCATTCACTGCACTATCAGCCTTGGGTACAAGTGACAAATCCGCACGTTGATGCCCCATAAGATAAGCCTTTTGTTCGTGCACTTCCGTTTTGGCCTGTCCTTATCTCCTTTTCTCTTTCTCCCTAAGCTGAATGCTTGATAGAAGGTGCGTGGTCACGTGGCTTGACGGATGACCTTGCCAATATCGGAATGCGTTCGGCCGGACCCATGCAGTTTCGTTTTTTTTGCGCCCTGCGTGGCTGCTGCGAATTTCTGCTTCTGCAAGCGATTTCTTCAAAGAAGCCCAAGAATATTTTGTGATGCGTTGAATCTTCACGGACACCTTCCTTCTCGTTTTTGTGTTTGAGAGGTGATTACGCCGTGGCCGTGTCGACATCTATCTTGGATTACCTTTCAAGTCCCGTCTCGTCAACGTAAGTGCGCTGCAACCTACTTCGCGACAATAGATCGTTTTTCTAAAGGTACTCTTCTAGATTATTTCTAGAATTAGGCCGTGTCTATCTCCTGGCAGCCGGGAGAATAATTGTGCAGAATGTTTCGGCATTGGTGCGATTGCGCTACAAGCAGAAAGTTACGATATGCCGCCGACAAAGTTTTGACGTGTCGCCAAGAAGGACAACAACAACAAAGAATCTTAATTGCGCGTTCTAAAATTTGACGCGCGGCTTTACGAGTCGCTTGTAAAAAGATTGTTACGATTTTGCGAAATACTGGTAAACAACGCTAGGTTACCGTCATAATCTAAACCCTGAGGTAAGGATAAATCAAATAACGTACAACTCTCATTGACTCAGGGTTTATATTATGATGTTTCCTAACCGGCTTGCCTACATATCGCTCCTTGCAAAGGTTACCGTCTCGCAGACGGCACAAACCGATCCCCCGACGGCGGCGTCTCCGCTAGCTTGCACACGGGGCCGCCGCTGCTCGATCGCCGTTTGGCCGGGCTGCGGCGCGACAATCGCTCGAAGCGGGGGAACGGCGTTATGTAACGAAAGGCAAAGGGCATCTACACCACGAATCGGCAAAAGCCGATGCAAAGGCGTGCGCGAACGTAAACAACGGTAGAAAAGTGGTATGAGATGCGTGCCGCAATCTCGGTAATCCGCGGGCGTATCCCTCTCCTGCCGCTCATACTTTCTCTAACTTGACGGACACTGTCTCGCGGTTCATGCCGACGAAACGATCGGACGATCGTCGGGATACCGGGTAATTGCTACAGCCGAGCGCGGCACAGTTTACCATTGCTCTCGATATGCAGGGTCGAAGAGTCAACCACCAGCATGGTGGATACCGGTGTTCGACGTCATGATGTGACGTACGTGCAATGCCTAAATACCAGGTGCTATTTTTTTTATTATTGCAGATTTGTTTTAAAAGAAGCAGTGAAAACTACACTTATGCGGTTTGTGCGAGTGAGTTATACGCCCAGGGGGACATTGTAGTTTTCTAATCTTTGCGATAAGTCGGCTAATTAATTAAAATTCACTAATTTACTTTTAGTTAGTGGAAATAGACATATGGTTTCAATTAGAAACTTGCTGAGCGTCGTCCAAAACCCATAAATCAGTAATTTTTAGAACAACTTTGAGCGCGTGTGAAGCGCATTAGTGCGCTGAAGTTACCACTCGTGGACCAGGTACAAGGCTGTGGCTAGATAAGAGACGGAAAAATTGCGCGGGCGCCTGACCGAAACCTCTAGCTTTGTACCTGCTCCACGAGTGGTAACTTTCTCACGCGCTGGAAGTCTTTCTGAAAATGACTGATTTAGGGATTTTGGACGACGTTCAGCAAGTTTCTAATTGGAACCATATGTCCATTTTCACTAATTTAAAAATTAAGTAGTGAATTTCAAATCATTAGCCGACTTATTGCAAAGATTAGCCACACACATTATGTCCCCCTGGGCGTATAACTCACTCGCACAAACCGCATAAGTGTAGCTTTCATGGCTTTTTTAAAAACAAATCTACAAGAATAAAAAAAACCTGTATATCAGGGTCTTGATATCTCCATAACAAGACCCTGATACAGTTATATACAAAATTGGGCAGATCTGGCTTGATAGGGCTTATATAAACTGATTTGCTTGATATAGCCAGATCTGCCCAATTTTTATATAACCGTATCAATTTTTTTAAAATAAGTTCAGATATGCCATTTTTGTAAGGGACTAGTGCTCGTCTGCACAGATATGTCACACACCTTCACTCCGTCTCTCTGATAGGCTCGAGGGGGCCGTGGCGGTTGCCCTTTTCCAAGTTACGGTGATGCAAAGTATAGGCAGCCCACACTTTTGAAAAAAGTCTATTGAAGAGACCGAAAGGATGTGTCAACATTTTTCAACAAGACTGCTCTTCGAGCAAGGGATGAACACAAATGAATTATCTTGTCCAGGTAATTAGAACAAGTAAATAATTTACCGACTAATACAATGCACTCTTAATAAAAAAAGCATTGCTGCAATAAATCCTACGAAAGAGAAAAATGTGCAGTTAATCTATGCGTACACCAAAACGGTTGTTTTTATATCAAGTTGAATAGCTTTGAAGCAGGTGCCCTCAACAATTTATTCATCCCCAACCACCTGATGAAGGAGGCGTTGCCCACACTCAATAAAACGTCATCCTCGCAGCTGAAAATAAATGTGCACTTCGCACTCACAAAAAGGGAAGAAAAGCGATCGAATGTAGAATCGTCGATTAGCACGAAACGTAAAGATCGCAGGCGCTTCCTCGCTAAAAGTTTGCTGTGATTATGCAGTTACCTAGGGCTGAAATGAATTCCCTAAGCCCTACGTCCGACGCATATATTTCGCGTCGATTCTCAGACATTCCAACGTTCAACCAAAGCTAAGAGAATGCGAAAATTGCATGCTAAAAGCGCTCAAAGTTCTATCGATCCTCGAACAGATCCGGGAATCCGAGCACCGGTACGGCGATACGGCTGATGCTGTCTCACAAGCGTTAATATCCAGATGATCAAGAGCGATCTTGCGCAAAAAGGGTATAAAGTCTCATTCCTTCATGTTTTCACATTATACTTGCGTCAGCGAGCACAAAACAGCCCGAAGTCGTCGGAATTCCGACGACTTCGGGAATTCCGCGCACCGAACACACTCGCATTTACTAGCTCTGGGCGCTGCCATCTTACCGATGACGTCACGGCTTTTGTGAGGTCACGTGACGAGTGGTCACATTTGCGTAAAACATGGCGGCAACCGGGGGGGGGGTGCCACTTCCGAACTTCCGGTTTATCACTCTAAGCCCCTCTACCTCGTTGGTGCCCATCGCCGATGCCGCTTCCGGTCTTGAACTAGACTGAAAATTTCGCATTACTTGAGAGATCAAAACCACGCACTATTTATGTGAAATGGTCGCTTGTAAGTTATAACATTTCGAGAATTATTTGATGCTCACAGTGATTGCGTCAAAAATCCTGAAATGTGCACAGAGCGCAAGGGTAGCACGGCTACCTCATACGCCAGCGTGTCCTCTCATCGCGCAGAAGAGGTCGTAGGGTAGTCGATCGGAACCAAGTGGGTGAACCAGCCTTTTCGATTCCAGTGCACCATAAGAGCGGGAGGGTATCTTGCATCACACTGGCATCGGCTCGCGTACAGCGTGACCCCGCCTGGCCTTTTGAAGGGATCGGACAAATCGGTTTATCAACAGATCACGATGTAATTTAACAGACAGGAGTAATACGATGGTACAGCCTCGAGATTTTTGAACAATATCGCGCGAATGCCGACCGGCCGGTAGCTCAGCGCCTTACCGCGGCGTGAAAAGGTAAGTCAGCGAGGCTAGGCGTGTGCCTTCTGCCACACGCGTGTAGTCTCGCTGACCTGCTCTTTACGCTGCAATAAGGGGCTGATCTACCGGCCGGTCCGCGTTCGCGCGATATTGTTCAAAAATCTCGAGGCTGTACATTTGTTTAGTAAAAAAAGATATAAAAAAGTATTTAAAAAAAAAAACTAAGTTGGAAGAAGAAATTTTTTAATATGAAATTTAATATTTAGCTAATTATGACGTTAAACAAAAATTGTGACCGCGAATACTCCCCAGGCACAAATCAAGGCGCATGAAAACTTCGGCACATTCGCGCAGTGCAAAAGACTGATGGGAATGATAAAACTAATGCTGACACAATGTATGTACAGTACATGAGAGCGCGAAGCAATTTTAACATAGTTGCACAGACACGAAGCCGGGGAGCCGGGGAGCCGGGGACTAAAAATGGTGATGCTGGTAATGACAATGTTCAGTGATGGCGAGAGAACCCCGTTACGATGCATGCAGTTTCTTTCGTTCGTTCTTGCGTCTTCATTTGCGCATTTGGAGCGCGTCGCGGCGCCGTTTCACTTAGGCGCACGTCCTTTTGCGCCGGCGGCAGGCGGCGTGCGCGAACTACAGGGGGCGCTTCTCTAGCTATCATCATCATCGTTTGTGACGTCGGACTGGGACAGACCACGCAGATCTTGGATCCCTCGGCTGGTGAGCTCACGTCATGCGCTGTTTGGGTAACGCGCAGCAAAGCTTGTTCCACGCGTTGTGTTCATTTGGTGAGGTGATACTTGTAGGGGGACATTTTAGCAAAGCTTGAAACCGTGGCACGCGTAGCCGTGCTAACAAGCACTTTTGGCGCTGAGGTGTTGAAGCGCTGTGATTGTACTGTGGTAGAGAACAGCACACCACAAACAGCTGGATGATAAAAATAGAATATCCAGCGCTTTATCCCACCACATCTACCACGGCGAATAGACTATTTTTTATTACGATTCGATACGGACAAAATCAAACTGAGATCGCCTGAATTTGCCGGGCCATGTCCGATAAATTTAAGAAGTCATAAACATTTCTGCTTTTTTTTTTTCGAGCAGAAGTCGCGATGTGACAAATTTCTTTGCCATGTATTCGATCCGGGAGGCGCTAAGCGTCAGTTTCTGACGAGCATTTGCTGTTTAGCAACTGTCGAGTCTCACTTGGATAGAAGCAGTGTTATCGGTAAGCTTAATAAAACAAGTGTGCGGCGCTTTGCAACGCAACTGCGCGCGTGCACAGATAAGATGACAGCACGTCATTTACTCTGGTGAATGCAAAACCTTTTTAATGCGAATAGCATTCTTTGGATACTTCACGCCCTTTTCGTCTATGTATCTATGTATCTATCTATCTATCTATCTATCTATCTATCTGGCTATCTAACCTCTTACGCCGCGGGTCGATAAATAAATAAAAAAGACCGGCGCCGGCTGGGATTCGAACCGTTGACCCTTTGATCAGCAGGCAGACGCGCTAACCACAGAGCTATGAAGGCAGTCATTCAACGCACTCTTAACAGTTGTTTATAACTTTACCATAGGACGCGCTTTACAGCGCTGTCACAGCTACCGGTGCGCGCGCGTTCCATGCACGAGGGCTCATTCCGCTCTCGTGAGGCTCCACGACCATTTAGAGTACCGTTGGTTGAGACTAGCTGAGACGCCAGAAAGTCTGGTCGGTACCATTTTGAGTGTTTGTGCGTATGGCGCGTGCTTTGCTCGCCTTCCTAAGTGACACAAACGCACGTGCTGGGCTGCGGAGATCGTGCGCAGGGCTGTGAAAGTGTCAACAAATTTAGAATCGCCTCAAGAGTGGGCTGGCGTATCTAGAGTGTGCCGGCCACCTGACGAACGCGCATAACTCCGCACCGTTTGATGCTATTCGCATTAACGTAGATAATCATTCCCAAAGGATGGGTTCTGCTGATTTTTTCACATGAGCCTCCCCAGATCCGAAGAAAACAAGAATCAGATAGGCCGTGAATAGCCCTGACGCACGCCACGCAAGCTGTAATGTGAATCTCCAGACTTGTGTTTGAACATATGAAAGCTTTTTCTTATAAAATGCAACTTCAACATTTTTATGACTGATCTTTCTAATGAGTAACAGCACCTCGGACACGTTTCTTTACTTAATAAACCGTTTTCAACCGGCAGAGATGCGAGCTAACACAGCCACTCCGTGCTTTGACATAGCGCGTTGTCTGCTCGCATCCTACCAGCTCCGTCACAGGAGGGCGCCCGCGAGGTGGCGCCACCAAAACATCTCGTCGCCAATAGAGAACAGCATCGGCTGCGCGATGACCGCTACGCTACTGAACCTGGCAGTCAACTTTCCGCAGGGAGGGGCTGGCCGGTCAGTCAGGTGATGGTGACGACCGATGATGGTGTTCGCCCGATGATGACAGCCCCCGGGAAGTTGATAATAAAAAAAAGACTAAAAGTTGTTCGATCCCGCTGGACACATTACGACGCTGGTTGGTTTACGATGACCAGTGTGGCCACGTTTATTTTAAAACAAAACGACGACAAGTCAACGATAACTTACAATACAAAAGTTCCAAGATATAAAACCCATACTTTAGTCCCCAGTTTCAAGAGCCGAATCCCCGGGAATCCCTCTCGGCAGCCCTTTTCTAGACTCGTAGGGGCCTCCTTTCCCTCCAGAAATGGACCAATCACTTCAAATTTAACCATTGTCACGTGGTACACTCTTACCCAATGATCAGCGAGCTGTCAACGTGACCCCCTCCGACACTTCAACGGTCAAACCCAAATTCCTTCTAGAGTCAGTCTCTGTTTTGGCTGCCGCCTAGCTGGCGCCAGAATGTTAAGTTATTGCGTCGACTAAAAGCGAAGTTTCTACACTAAGCGGCGAAATACGCCGGACACAAGCACACCCGCTTAAAAGCCACAAGCACGGACACTGTTCCGGCGATCCAAACTGAAACCCAATCCGTTTGTTAACGACCGGGGTCCGACTCGTCTTTGCCGAGCCCCGTCCGCGGCTGCTCGAAGCCCCCGCGCGCGGGGGCGGAAGACCACTTCCCGTTCATGTTCCCCCGCGAGCGTAAAACAAACGCCCGAACATGAAGACGCACACATAGGCAGATAAAAAAAAAAAAACAATGCCGACGCAGCTGTAGAAAGATAAACTTTTCTAAAACAAATCTTACTTATTCCTAACAAAATCCTTCGTTACTTAACACTGGCACTTACCTTTTCTACACCGGCTAGGAAACCTGGCATACCATTTCAATGTCAACCCGGTTTGCAAACTTCTCTTCGTTTCGCGGGGGAAAATAACTCATTAGAAAACTCTACAAAGTGCTGAACGATGTTCGGTCTTCCAGACTCGAGAACAGAGGCCCGCATTCACATTCAAGGCTGCTTTACACTGCGAGTTTTTGTTTTAATGTGTTCGCATGAGAAGGCTCGTTTTCACTAAAATCCGGCGGTATCTGTCAGTTTGTCAACGCCGGGGAGAGAGGGAGGAGGAAAAGAGGATGACACGTGAAACTCATATTGGTCCGAAGCGCTGACGTCAGCACGCGTCACCCTCTCCCTCACTCCCCGGCGCTGACAAACTGACAGACACCGCCGGGTTTTCGTCAAAGGAGCGTCGCACAGCCGGCGCGGAGCCAGAGAGAAGGAGGCGCCGCGGCGCGGCGGAATGCGGGCGTGCTCAGTTGCCGCTCTGCCGTCGCCGCATGTTCTTCGCTCTGGGTTTCCGTAGTAGCGGTGCGTGGGCTGTGATGACTGTATGTGTAGTTAAAACGATGGATGCGGTTCCTTCCACAAGTAGTATGGATGCGGTTCTATCCACGTGGGATATGAATGACCGTGTCCAAGGGCATCAACGTATTCTGGCAGGAAGAGTACAAATAAAGGGTGGAAAAAAATTACAGGAAGGTCCATTGGTGGATTCTTAGGGAACGAGATAGAAGTACCCTTGGGAAACGCCACACACGTCCCCCTTTGGGAAACGCTAACACTGACCTCGTACCGAGGCCAGAAAGAGGCAGCAAAAAAATAGAGGAAGGAAAAGAGAAAGCAAAAAAGAAAAGTGAAGGGGTCAGCGTTAGCGTTTCCCAAAGGTCATGCTAACGCAATTTTCTTCTCTTGCAACACCGCGCGTGCAGCACCACATGCATCATCACCGTATGGTATGGTGACACACGCTGTAGATGAGAAATTTGGCCAGTGAAGTACGACTGCTAGCCTAGGAACTAAAGTGCATCACGCACTATTGACACACTACCACACACCGGTGCGATGGGCATCCAGATCAAAAGGGCACCATGGGCCGTGGGTGGGAACTGCACTTGATTGAACTCAAAATCCGTGGTTCCGGCAGCGCGGGCTTTGGCTCCCCGTGCTGCAAGCTGCGGTGCGATAACACATTTGCGATTTTTCGCACATGTGTACCAGACTTTAGTCGTCCCCGACCTCCGCGGGGAAAAAAAGCGAACAAAAAGTTCACGCTTCGCAAAGAAAGTGCCACGAGTGACTTTTATTTCCTTCTGCCCCAAAACTGGAAGCCCACAGAGAAGCAACGCCATTTTTATCATCGGTGGACTCGATCCCGCTATTTCAAAAATTAAAGGACGAGAACAAAGTACTTAACACTGCGAATTTGTGCAAGGAAAGATTGGTGGCAGAACAAGAGCTCACCACGAAGCGCAGAGAAGGGACTCGACACTAACAAAATATCACACCAAAGTACCTCGTGTGCCCAAGATACTGGTAGGGTTTTTAGCAACGCCTCCGAAAACCACGCGCCTCTAAGGAGACTTCAGCCGAAAGGTAACGCAGGCGGCAATGACAAGAAACTAGGGTTTCCGGCGTTGACTTTTAGTTCAATTCGACAAAATAAATCGGCGTTTATTGAATAAAATAAATATTGGTAGTTATTCAAATTGAGCGCGAGTCCAGTGCTGGTGTTGCATGTCGCAGGGGCACCATCCACAAAGGTGTAATGTTATCGGCGTTTTTGTTTTGATAAATACCGGAAACACTAACCTTAAGTTAGAACGGCGCCAACACAAACAAATCTCATGAAAAAAAAAGAAAAAAAAGAAACCCTTTGGAAAGTTACGTTGCGGCGACACAAATAGATGAGTTGAATGAAGTCTGCTGCCAATAAAAAGCGCCACCTTCAGATTCGTAAGTTTTTTTCTTCTGTACATTCTACCCTATAATTTTTAGTCTATCGCCATTATGGACAAACTGTCACGTCTGATAATCGCCGCTGGCGTCACTAATAGGCGAAGTTTCTGCGATGCCAAAAACTGGTACTAATATTTCTTGGACACGTTCGGTACATCGAATGCTTCTGCTCATGAGCACTCTCTCTCTCTCCCTCTCTCTCTCTATCTAAAAAAAAAAAGACAAAGACAGTAGGCGTATTTTACACCTATCAAAAATGACTGAGATCACAAGTAACTAAGTGTGAAAAAAAGGCTGCATAACCAAAAGAGAAATGCAAACAGTACAAGTAGACCTTGGCATCTCAGCTGGCTGGCTCGTGCATCCAAACGATAAACGGCAACGACCGGAAAAAAAGAAAACAATGATATGTCACGGTACTGGTGTACAAGATTATATGATAGACGATTGGTACCAGTTCAGAGGATACATAAATGTATATTCGTAGGCAAAAGTGTAAAAGCTTTATGTACAATGAGGCAGGCTTTTTTTTTTTTCTTTTCCTCAAGATAATCTGGGGCTTGTAATTCAGTCCAAAATTACACAATATCTAGACATGGCGAAAAAACAAACAAACACGGAGTACAACCAATTCGAGCAGCACATCGCCTCGGTAGAAAGCACTGCTCACATAGGCAATGAAGCAGGAGTATCTATACTTTGATTGTTCAACCGATCAAAGAAGCAACAAAATGACAAGACTGAGGACTAACAAGTCAGTTTAAGTATGAGTGGTCTACTGACATATTTCAGTATATATTAATAAAGGGCTATTTGAGTGTGGAAAAATGCCTGGAATTATTACTTAAGCGAGAGTGTGCTCAAAGAGAGGAATACAGCTGAGGTGTAGTTGAACGTTTTTTCTTTGTTAGGCAAGATATCCCCCAGTAAGAGAAAATCTTCAAAGGCCTTCAGGAGCTTCCATTTTACGAAGAATGTAAATGGAGGAATAAGTAAGCATGGAATATGGGACCTTTGCAACAGCAGGGGGCCATCAACCGTGAGTAGCATTCAGGAAACAATGCAACCGTCAATCTGTACAATATGCAATAATAAAGAAAGCTAGGAAATGCTTGTTTCCACAAAGCCAGTTGAAATATTTTTTGTATGTTTCAAGACACAGAACATTTTAAATATTTTAAAGGCTATGTATAACTTTGGCAGATGACAAGGAAAAAAACCTTAGACTACTTCACGTTACTATTAATTAAATTACGGAAAGAGAACATCAGGGTTGTGCATTCGCCATATATGCAAAAAACAAACCTACTTGCGAAAAAAATAAAAACACATTGATCCGTCAGACATACTAGCATTTCTCTCTCCCACACAGACACAAAAAAAGAAAAAAAGAAGAAAAAAAACGAAAAAAAACCCGAAACGGAAGCAAGGTGCACCACGAATAAGCTGTACATTGGCATAAAAATATAAAATGGAAAACGTTCGTTGGCTTGGCTCTCGCGGAAGCCTGAGAAACATTGACCTGATGCATACAGGTTCAACTGTGTGCCACATGAAGCGAGCCTTCCCATATGAAAAGCTCCACAACTAAGCACACGCAGAGTCTTCATGACATGACACATGAATCAGGAAGAAGAGCTCAGAGGAGTATCTTGGAAAACCTGACTAAGATGTAAAGCAAAAGGTTGACACAAAAGAATAAAACCACAACCCTAGCAATGCGTCTGCCCATGACAAAAAAAAAATAGAAGTTATCTTGGGCACAAGAATCATCAGTGTTCCTAACCTATTGACGACATTAAAAGTCTGAGTGGCGGCATAGAACAAGAGCCACCAGAAGTCAATGGCCAAGGTGAAGATTTGTACAGAGATGATTCGAGTATTTCAGAAAAAAAAAAACATCCTCCAGCACACGCTATGGGTTGAGCAGAGAAATGCTCATTCCACTAAGTATCACAGTGTTTGGGCTTAGTATGCTCACTTAAGACATTTAAACGTGTGTAAAAACAATGCAACAAAAATGAAGTACCACTGCCTCAAAAGCAAGCTCATCGGGCCACTAAGTTCGGCCAATGACTACCTTGACGAAGTCACGAGAAATGGGGAATAAGTATGAAATAAACCCACATTTCAGAGTGGGCATTAGGACAGAAAGGAGGGCCACAGGAGGCAGGCTTAAGGCATTTGCCCTTCCATTGACCAACCCAGATGTTGCCTCCCAGGAATCTCTCCAGCAGTGCGTGGCTGCAGTGGCAATCTTCAACTCAAGAAGGCTTAAGCCTATGACTCCCCAACATTCTCACTGCAGATCAAATCAAAGCTGACTGCAAGAACTGGGTCCTAAGCGCTTGAAATACAAAAGAGCACGATTCTAGGAATCCAGCAAATGCTTCCAAATTCCTTGCAATATCAACGCCAGTGTGCGAGCTATGCCCCCTTCCTAATTTCTGTCAGTTAATAACAAATTGTTGCCTATATACGTTGCATAGCCAGTTTTTCTACTGAAGAATGGCTGCTACACTGCATCTGCATAAGGTCTACACTGAAGTTGCCACATCCGGGAAGTATAGGCTCTCATAAAAGGCAACATCAGAAGTGCACCTCTTCAATGACTGACTGATTAGGCTGCTGAGCATCAAAAAATAAACTGGCCAGTTGTTGCGCGAAGCTGGCGAAAAGCACAGTGGTATTTAAGCAAAGCTAGATAAGCAGAGGAATTATAAAAATAGTTCCAAAACTTTGTACTTTTCTGAGTTCATATTTACTCTTTGAATGCTATAGAATCTTATTTTTCTCCCCTTCAGAAATTGCATGCAAGAATAGTAGATGCTGAAAGTTGCACGCTACTCACTGCCAGCAAAAGTTCATTATAGCGATTATAACTTAGTAACTCCGCCAATTATCCTATAGACCTATTTGTGGCCTTTGTTTTAAACATGAAGTAAACAAATGAAGCTCCAAAATGAGAAAATCCCAGAGCTGAATGCTTGAAAACATTTTGGCATGAATGTCACCTGTTCTCCTTACCTATAATTAGGGTTCCATGTTTTCGGGGTTTATTTTTCTCCAAATTGAGGGATGTTTTCTATGTTGTTTTTTTTTCAATTTCCACAGATTCGATGTTTTTCTGTGTAAAAGTTTCGGCACCTGACAAAAAATCGTCGTTTATCAGGGCTTACGAGGAAAAAAACGGGGCATGGGTTTTCTACACTCCACTCAACTCCCCCTCCCTCCTTCTCCCTCCCTCTCTCTCTCCCTCCCTCCCTCCCTCTCTCCCTCCCTCCCCCTCTCCCTCCCTCCTCTCTCTCTCTCTCTTCCCCCCCCCCCCCGCAGTCTCGTGGACAGTTCACGGGGGGTGTTAGTATTCCGGGTTAACACAAAACAAAGCTGAAGATTAAGGTTGCTTCCCGTAAAGCTTCTTATTCAAGGTCAGCTCAAATTCGCCGATTCTCGGATTTCCCAATTTTAATAAAGTTGGCTCGAAGGTTACTTTTAGGGACTTGTTGCTGTATAATAACACATGGAACCCTACCTATAATAATTTTTCAATTGTGAATGGCAAAATTAATTTGTCAAATTCGTGGGCTTTCTCTGAAAACATTTTCAATAGATGAGACTCGGTTTACACAAAACTAGAAAGTTTGGTTTCAAAGCTATTATTATAAAGGGGGAAAATTGAAACAAGGAATGCATAGAAGAGAAAGAAAAGTGAAAGGAAACCGAAATAAAATAATAGTGAACCAAGTTGATACAGCACACTTTGCTAAACCCTGCCTTCAAGTAATCAACATGGCTTCATCTATACAAAGCTAAACATGTTCTGCTCAGTGTTTCGCCGGCAGCTCATGGTCCAGTATGGGTGGCGACTTCTGGGCACACTAAGGAATGCCAGCGCTTCATCTTGGCATTTGCAATCTACAGGCCTGTCAGTTGCCGCCTCGAATTGCTGCAGTCAACATGGAATGCTAGCAAACCGAGTTCATCTCCGCATCAATCAAGGATGCCTATACTCCGTGTCACTAGTTGTGTGCAGTGCAGGCGAGGGCAACGCCAGGCGAAGAGAGAAATGGCAAGCACTAGGGAGGTGGGACGGGAGAGGAAGGCAGTGGAGGACGAAGGGAGAAAGGGAGAGCGCTAGGAACATTAGAGGGGCAAGGAGGTTTCTCTCCTCCTCCCCAGCCTCCCTGGTGCTTGCCCTTTTTCCCCTCGCCTGGCGTTGCCTTCGCCTGTACTGCACGCAACTAGTGATACGGAGTATAGCAACACCTCGCAAACAATGAGTGTTCTCAGAGGTTCAGTGCCCGAAGTTCTCCTTCATCCGAATTGCCAGATTGAACTGTAGTGGTACCGATCCTCGCGCTCAATTTCGCCACACCCCGACCAACAAATTTAAAAACTGTGTAAACGCCCCCCCCCCCTTTTTTTTTCTTAGGGAAGCCGAGCTATTCCCTTTATGGTGCAGGCGGGTGCACATAGCTCTTTACCAAGCCACGGTTGCCCAAGCTCTTGGTCACAATGTTTCACGTATTTTCATGCACCTCACACCTCAACAATGTGCCTAATGCAAAATATGTGGAAAAACTTTTTCAAGGTCACCATCTAAAACGATTTCCGAAAAACTTGACTACCTAGAAATGACAAAATTCTTCCTTCAGTTAACGAACAGTTATTCTCATGTAGAACATGGAATGACCTATTAAGTCACCGGCTTGAAGTTCACACAGAAAAGGTCACCCCTAAGAAAACTGCTTGTGCTCAGCAGTAAAATTCCAGAGCCTGCAACAATATCAAGTTTTTCGGCCCTCTTATCCCAGTGATGAAAAACTAGGTACTTCTAGTTGCTCTATAGGGTTCCGGATTTACACGATCTGTAATTTAGGCCCGGTTTGTTTAATATATTGGAGTTTTCCCGACACATATTAGAAACCCAAACTACTAAAAATAGACTAAGAGACAGATAAAGATCACACATGCACAAAAGAAAGGAATAAACATTGAGCCTAGCATCTTTTGAAATTGGAATCTTGCAGCTAGAAAAGACCACATCAGTGTATGCTAAGAAAGACCAATGAAAATGTAAACAATTCATACAGTGAAACGTCTACTGTTGGCTGGCTTCTTCCTGTTGCCTCCTCATCTCCTCCTCCACCCCCTCCCCCTTGCCCCGCCTCTTCCAATCCCAGTGAATCTGTCACGTAAAACCGAAAAATTAGATACAAAATGTCATCGCAGCCAAAATGAAATGAAGGAAGGTAATGATGAAAGTACTGCCTCGGATTAGACAATAAAAAATATGCATACCTCAGAACAGTATGACCACCGTGCATGACCTGAATGCACCTATATTACCATTACGAAGGTGTGAGCACACACAACTCCAGTTTTTTTTTTAAAAGAACACCAGGGTAAAACAGAAACATGCACACTGATACATCTATGTAAAACAGCATATCAGCTGACTAAAAAAAAAAAGAAAACAACGAAAAGTAGACAGACCACACCATTTGGAACTGCCAGAGATTCCACAAACGCAAATTTCCCTGAGTCTTGTGAACTGCCGAGCCCTTTTCCCGTCCCTCCCTCCACTGCTACCACGTATGGAACACATAGGACCGAGTCTTGTTCCACAGGCGGTACACAAGGTCGGTGTCCAAATCAGGGTGGCCCATGAAGGGTGGCGGTTCTTGCGGTGCCTGCCCCAGCCAAGCGAGTGCTTCCTGGCCACTGGCGGCTGGGTGTTCCCCAAAGTCTACGTGCGTGAGCCCAATCCGCTGCGCGAGAATCCCCGTGATGAGAACGTCGTCCACCCAAAAGTATGGCATCCCGGCCGACGCCCGATACAGGTTGAACACCACGTCGGGCGACATCACCACCCCCACCCCGAACAGTACGGTGGGTAGTGGTTACCACGGTACTCGCGAAAGCTCACCCGCCACTTGCTTCGCTGGCTGCGCTTGACGTAGGGCCGCCGAATCAAAACGCACATCATTAGGTTGGGCGGCGCCAGCGCGCCTAAAGCGTCGCGCAGGTACGACGTCAACTGAAACAGGTCCATGAACACGTCGTCGTCCGTCTTGAGCACGTACCGCGCATTGCGGCAAAAGTAGGTCACCCACTTCAGCCCCATCACGTGCTTGTAGGTGAGGTTACGGTAACTGTCCACGAAGTTCCCCATGACCAAGTCGCCGTGGAGGCTGCTCTCCCGCACCAGCGCCTCCTGCGTCTGTGAGTCATCCGCTCGTCCAACCATGAACACCAGCGCCATCCGCTCCGTGGTGGCAGCCCGCAGCACACTGGCGTTGCCCCACGTCTCACGGATGGCCCGCCGCTTGTCCCAGTGGGTTGGTGCCGAGTGCACAAACACAACCAGAAACAGGTCCTGAGGCCCCCACACCGGTCACTGTTGAGCACGTAGTGGAAGTCGCTCCGGTCCAGCAGAGTGCTCGGGTCAGAGTGTTCGTCGAGCACGGACAGGTTGTAGGCTCCCTGAGGGCTGGTCCAGGCTGGCGTGGCCAAAGACGGCTGGGCTCGAAGCAGCTGGTGCTCCATCAGCGTGTTGGCGAAGTACCAGAAACTGTGCACCAGCGAAGAGAGCATCAGGAAGCCCAGGATAGCCAGGAAGCTCGAGCGACGCTCACGGCCCAGCACCAGCACCCGAGGCCCCAGCATGCTGCGCCTGCAATGGACATATCTCGTTCAGAGGGGCCTCATGCAGCAAGAGGACCTCGCACATTTTACTCGCAGTCCCAGAGCAGGTGGTCGGACCCAAAGTTAATCGGACTAGCACGTGTTGTCAGAATAAATGCAATACTTCACTGTCAGTTACCCTTACAGTAATATTCAGAGCGTACATCATAAAAAAGTTACCAAATAAAAATAAAATAAAAAAATCACGTATATAGAATTTATTACATTATGAGTGTGGTTAATATCTTAGGAAATGGTGATGACATTTTTTTTTCTTATTGCTCTTCAGTCTATTATGATTTCAGCGCCACCACACCTACTCATTTTTCCAGTGAATTATCAATAAATAACATGAATAGGAGAAAGACTGCATCAAAGTATCATTAGGATCCAACGGATGCCGGAAAAAGATGGCCTATGACAGTAGGAAAGTCAGTTGAACGCCGACGCAGTTGCCGCGTCTGTGCTGTGCGAGCACCAAGCCTCGTGGAGCAATCATTAGGCGGTACTGGGGCTGTTGAGCAGAATGGTCGCGGTGGTGTGACCACGCCTGGTGAACAGTCCTGTACTATCACATGTAACAAATACTCCCGGCGGCTTCATGCAAAGTAAGTAAAATGGCGGAGAGTATTGTGTTTCTTTTCCATTTGCTGGAAGCTTCTTTCTTATTGGCGAGGAAGTGGCCACGCGTGCAAAAATTTCCCCACGGCACTATCGGGGAGCGACCGTGCAGGGCACGGAGTTTTAGGCGGAAGATATTTACAGGATAGGAGTTTGCGAAATGTAGACCTTGTACTGCCGTCTGGCGACCTGGAAGCTTAATTTCTTCAACCTTTGAACGTTGCGTAATTGCGACCACTGCTGCAAGCGCACGGCCGCACGACGGTCGCTTGCCGCAATACTTGGATAAAATGGCGGACCACTGCCATATCCTGCTTCACAAGCGGAGCTATCCAGTTTTTCTGAATGCCTCTACAAAACGACAGAGCATTCCCTTCGTTGTCTGCAATCTTCGAGGACAGCTTTTCTGGAATACTTAGATAGCATCAGGGGTACAGCGGTATTCACCTTTAAATTTGCTATGATGGACATCACGAAAAGCAGCACCAAGGAACTGAACAGTTCATTCGATGAATTTCAAGCCAATATAAATTCCCCACTAACCATTCTGGGGAGTCGGGTACTAGAGGAAGCAGAAAGCTCGTTTCCAGAGTCATTTTTTAGCTTTATTCTTCAGTTATTGACGTAAAAGTTATCAGTTTTGTGCCCAGAAATAAAAAAAGAAAAAAAAAGATTATTAATAAACTGCAAACAAATAAGTAACTTAAATTTTTTCCGCCCAAGTACCGAATGCCTAAAAATGAAATAAAAATTGAAATTAACTACAGACTTCTATAATAATTTGTATTTACAAAATAAGAGACCTACCAACACTGCTAAAAAAATACTTCGGCAGTTTTTTTGAGCTACCAAAACTTCACACATTTTCGGAATAGCCAGGCTCTATCCGGAATATTATTTATTATCTATAAATTTAAAATAGCTAATTGAGCAAACGGCAAATGAACGTTCTGCCAAAACCAACATTTAAATTCTCTCGCGCTCTCCAGTAAGTTGACGTCACATATTGTCTTCTTACCTTCAAGTCAAACAGGGTGTCAAAAAACACACACGTCGCTCAATTTTTTTTTTTTGCGTGAGTTTTTTTAGCATTTAGTTTACACTGTCAAACCTCTTGTAACCCGCGTCGTGAACAAGTTGCAGTGCCCCGATATTACAACATTTGACATCACGTTTTCAGTGTTGCCAGTAGCCTCTCTCTCAGCCTCGAGACTAAACTTAAAAATGCAATAACTGTAAAAAAAAAAAATTGTGATTTGTGTTACTAGTTTAGATGTATATTTATGAATTGAACCCCTTTTGAGGCAATTCAGTGAATATAAAAATTTCGCCGAAGCTCCTCGTTTTTACATAAAGGGCTAAAAAAATTTGCCACATAAAATGCAGTTGCAAGAAATATGAGTACAAAATATAATTCCTCCCTTACTCCCGAAATCAGCTGCAAAGCTAAAGGCGCAACAGCCCAAAAGCAAAATTCTGCTCACACGCAAGTTTCAAGAGAGGCTGCGGCCATTCCCGCGTTGAAAGAGAAACTGTCCTTAATTTCACAGCCTGCCGGCCAACACATAGTTGCGTCTTCCCCGTTCGTGAAACCAAAACGCACGGGAGAAGGCCACGACCAGCGCGAAGCGTTCCAGCTTAAATAATTAATAACCACTCTGGCAAGCAAAAAAAAAAAAAAAAAAAGGAACTTTTAAGTGAGAATGCAAGCACCGTAACCGAAACGGTCCGCTGCCTACGCACACCGGCCCTTGCAGCAAAGAGCACAGCACTCTAACTTCAGCTAACAAGAAGCTAGGGCCCCGAAGGCGAAATGCCCCACTGGGGGAAATAAAAGACCATAAAAAACATGAGAAAACATGATTGCGCTTAAAGACAGGGACATAGGAAGAACAGACACCACAGAGCGCTAACTTTCAACTGATTTAATTCAAGAGCTTCATCGTTGAAACACACTGCGTCACCGCACCACATCTCATCCAATCTGACGCAGTGTGTTTCAAGGTGACGCAATGTGTTTCAACGATGAAGCTCTTGAATTAAATCAGTTGAAAGTTAGCGCTCTGTGGTGTCTGTTCTTCCTATGTCCCTGTCTTTAAGCGCAATCATGTTTTCTCACGTACCTAACCAACTCGCCCAACAATCAGCACTTGTCATAAAAAACAAATAAAAAAACAAAAAAAAACATTGCATTATTAACTATCTTAAATGAAAAGCGCCGGCATTCCAATTGCGATTACTTCAGAAAAGCAACGACTTTACAGGGTGTTCTACAGAACATGGGCCAAGATTCGTGTAAAAACTCCGCATTGGGATTGAGCTACAGTCGCGGACGACATGAAAAAGCCCAGGCGAGCGCGTGGCTTAAATAAGGCCCCCGAATAAGAAAGGTAGCGACATCTGCCTCCTCCTCTGGTGCGTACTCTTTTTTTCTTCTTTATTTGTTGTTCTTTAGCACTCGCGTGTCGACGGTAGCGCCGCCTGAATAGCTCTGAGACAGCAGGCGCATTTCGTATACTTGGTTTCAACTCGAGTCAGAGCGCAGTGGAAGGCTGAAAGGCACGCATGCGCAGCGGCTAAAAGCGCACTGTCACGGTGCACCAGTCGCGACGAATGTGCTCGAAGAACGACGACGGAAACCGTGACGTTACGCTTTCGGCGTTGCTTGATTAGCGCGACAAGGACACTTGGCGTCCACTGCGCTCGGACAGTTTGTCTGTCTGGCGCTCTGACAATTTGGGCGTACGAAAATTCGTATAAATAAAGCAAGGAACGAAGTGCATTGAAACTTTTCACAAAGGTGTTTTTAGGGGGTGCATTTCTCATACTCAAATTTCACAAGTATGCTTCAGAAAAGAAAAAAATCAGAATGCGTTTACTAAGTTTCGGTTTCAAATAGACGTTTCCACTGTTTACAAATAGCACGGTCCACACGTGCTACATCACAGTCCAGCCAACTCTCGAGCGCAACTGCGGCCAGCCAGAAAGTGCGCGTGCATAACACAGAAACACAGCAATGAACGCGCCCTCAAACGCTTTGATGGAAAGGTGTGTTCGCGGTGAGAAGCTCGCTAGGGGCGCCTCTGTTTTCCTCGCTGTGAGTAGTGCACGTGGTACACACGCAGTCATGTTTCGATTTTCATGGTGCATAGAAGCTTGGCATTGCACGCGCTTGTACCAACAGAGGAAGTTGATGTGTCCCCACTCTGAGTTGTGAAAAAAATTCCACCAGGCGACGATACCCAAGCTTCCAAAAACCTCGGCGGCCCGTTGATTTTTTCTTTTTTAAAGGAGGGGGTAAAATGCGGGCGCTTTATCCCCTTACCGCATGGTGGGCCATATAAGTCACACGCAAGTAAATAGCATAAAATATTGCTACAGTGATTTTTGCCGAAACTGCATGAGGACCGTGCAGATATCACTACTGCGTGGTGCACGTTAAAGACCCCAGGCTAGCGGTTGTACCGCACTGGCTAAATTGCTCATCTACTGCGAGTGACTCGTCGCAACTTTGAAATGGCTGACCAACTACACGCTGTATAAATATCCCCACAACCCAATTTTTTATGGCACATCTTTTCGCATCCAATGCCAGGCGAGTAGACGCCCAATTTTGGCCGGAAGTCCAGCTTTAGAGGTGCATTTCTGCCGTCCCGTTTTCGTGGAAACGTGCAAAAGTTGCGAAATGAGTGCTAAGCGAGTGGAAGAAATCTAAAAAAATACACAATACATTTGATCAAAGTAAACACACTATAAAAATGCTTCCTCCCGTAGAGTAAATTCAGAGCCCTTTCTGCGGTTCCATATCTAAATATGTTCTGTTCGCACAGACGTTTGTGCCGGTTGCGTAGCCAAGAATTCTTTTCAGGGGTGAAAATATTTCATGAAGGGGTGGGCTGAAGTGCTTTGTGCGGGACACTTTTCTATATTGCTATATTTGGCATGCTTCGGTTTTGTTCAAAAATTAAGAGGAAAGGAGATGCTTGTGTACTCAACTAAACAAAGAACTTTGAAAAAAAAAATTAAAAAAAGAGGTGCAATTTATTGTACAGAAAACTAAATACCAGCAGAACTTTTTTTTTTTTTTTGGCCCCGCTCTTTGCTTTTGTTTTGAACATCTGTAAGACACGTGGTCGTAGCATATGCCAGTGGCGCTGTGAAAGCCTTCAAACGACGTGATTTCGCGCCTTTTGTTTTCGTCTTAGTTTCGGCATGGCGGGCTCCGACTGTCTGCCATTCGCAACTTAATAGCCCAAAGCACAACTTCGCTTTTTTTTTCTTCTTTTTCTAAAGAAGTAATTGTTTTGGCTTAGTATGACAAGGGGCTACACATCAGCGATTAGAACGCATTACAAAAATAATTAGTGAAGTTCAGTTACTTTTCGCCACTCCGCACTGTCGTTCAACGCGGAAGACAACATCATCTCAAAGAAATCGTTTCTTTACTTCAAGTGCCCTTTGATAAATTTGTCCAAATCGTAAAAAAATAAATAATAACTCTTCATAGAAAGTAATAGTGCACTGCGGGACAATACCAAAGCGAGGGAAGCACTTGCAAAAAACGGGGCTGTTTCAGTGGTGCTTCGCTGCAGAGTAAGTCGAAATGCCATAGCATCTGGGGGGAGGGGGGGGTCATAAGAGCGTCACGCTGTATACCTGCCGCGATCCTGGCCGTGAGACAGCAGCGGAGGCGGATACGCCAGGCGCCTGTTCTGCTGCAAGTGGCTATGCAGCAGACAATCGATGGAAGCCATAGGAGACAAGAACGCGCGACAACGGCGACCCTCGCGTCCGCTCGCCTTCTTCGCCGCAGCATTTCTACGACACACCACCAGGATCGCGACAACCGACAGCATGACACACCGGCTCCTATGACGCAATTTGATCCCACTTCGGGACCAGCTTCGATGCATGGGCGGCGGGATAGGACGGCAGAGGCATCAGTCGGAGAAGCCTTCTAGAGCACCGTACTATACTGACCTAATCAGGCATGAGACGGGCGCTATGGCAGGCTTGCAGTTTTGCGGGCACCGTGATTACAGTCTCTAAAAAATACAAAAAATGCGAAAAAAAAACGCGAAAGTTTAAGGTAGTGTGACATGTTGGCACAGTGAGCGTAATTAAAGGGATACTGAACCGAAATGTGAAGTTTGAAAAAGAATGCACGAGCGAGCTTCCCGGGTTCGTACAGTACCCAAAGATGTGATTCATACAGATCAGGGGTCTCCAAACTTTTTGGCTAAGGGGCCGGATTAGTGATCTGTCGCAGTCTCAAAAACCGAGAAAAAAAAAAGGGAAGAACTAAATAAACAAACATAGATAAGGATTTCAACACAAAAATTATTGTTAGACTAAGTATTAAAAACAGCAACCTAAGATGGATGAATGCGTAAACTTCAATACTTCAGTTTGGAATTTTATATTTAGCTAATTATGACCATACACGAAAATTGCGACCAAGATAATTCACTAGGCATGAATCAAAGCGCATGAGCAATTTGTCAGATTCGCCCAGTGCAAAATACTCATGAGAATGATAAAACTAATGCTGACAATATGTGATAGTTGGGACAAAGTACACGAGAACGCAAAGAAACTTTAAAACTTTAACAAAGTTACAGAGACATGAAGCAGGGGACTAAGAATAGTGACGCTGGTGACAATGTTCAATTAATATTAAAGGGCAACTCCGCTCAATTCCGAAAAATTTAGGCTTGCATGTGATTCCATTTCACAAAGTACTACCCAACAGCTCTACGTCTTCGGATTCGCGAAATGTTGAATATTATTTGTGTAATCTTAATTTAAACATCAGCTGATACCGAAACCGAAACTTCGGTTGCGTCAGGCAACATTGGTTTCGTGTCGTCAGAGTCATGGCCACGTCACGTCGAACCACGTGGTCTTGTGACGTTCGTGGGGGCGAGGAACAGGACACGCGACGCGGGCAGGTCGCTTCGCATGGCGTGGACGGTGATGGCCCGGAGGAGAGGGGGAAGGGGAGAACACGTAAGAGGAGGGAGGGAGCGGAGAAACCGGACATGCGATAAACGCGCAGGGCAGCGCAAACTAGCGCATCCGCGTTACGGTGGTCACGTGGACGCCGTAGAGCCAACACCGGGAGGACAAACTCATGACGTCATCGTTCAATTTCGCTCTGAGAAGTAAAAACAACCAAAACATGAGAATGACGTAGTCATGCCTCTGGCGTAGTGGTTCAACGTTGGCCGCTCCAACTCTGTCGCATTGACTGCGTTGACGATTGCGCCTCACGTCGCACGCTAGAGTTGGCAGATTTCGGCGACTTGGCTCTAATGAAAGTTTGCTGGCCAGTTTATTAAATATATAGACGGAATTAGATCGTAATATTTGTCATGGGGTCTTCCTATATGATACTGAAGAGGGCTGCATAGTTTTCTAAATATCAAAAATGAAGCGGAGTTGCCCTTTAAGGCGAGAGGACCCGCGTTACGATGCGGTTTCTCTCGTTCTTTCATGTATTTTCGTTTGCGCATTTGGAGCGCGTCGCAAGCGCCGTTTCGTTGCCTGCACTTCATTTTGCGCCGTTAGCAGTGGGTCTGCTGGAAGCGGGCCGCGGGCCCGGCTTCGCTGGAAGGACCGCGGGCCGCCGCGGGCCGGGCTTTGGAGACCCCTGAAAAAGGCGGATCATGATCGGGTTATTGTATTTCTTCGAACGAAGTTCTCTGATCGCGCCGATCGGACGAACCGTCAACTGGAAGCTGACGGAGATGGAAGCAGACGGTGCGAGCGACGCCTTCTGAGAGTATTCGCGCTTTTATGCTTGGCCACCAACTCAGTGGCGCCATCCATTGGGTAGCCTCGGCACATTTCCGGTTCACGTATATTTCCTCATTTTTTATTCATCATTCCTTTTATCATAAGAGTGAATTAAGTCTGACAGTGCTATAAGTGGCCATTTCCAGAAAATAGCGTGTATATTTGATCTCGCAAATACTGCAAAAGTCACCGTCTAGTTTAGAACCCGAAGTGGTTCGGGGCCATTTGCACACTGGTGCCACCACGTTTCAACTCACGCGAGAAAGGGCGAATAGAAGCAGACGTATGCTTACTTGCTCTCCCTCTCGTTCTTAGCTCTCCTGTACACTCACGGGACGCCATATTGATGAACGCTGTTCGCAGTGCGTGCCCACAACTAGCTCCCATTTATCGTCTTCCAAGAACGATTCCGATTGTGTGGAACAGACGTTGAACGTTCATCGCGTGCATTTATAGCAGGCAGTGAAGCAATGATGCCTGGAACGTGTTTCCGACCAGTGTGTTTACCGCTCCAAAGAAGGGGCCCCTCGATTTCCGCCTGATGACGTCATAGAAGTGTCATGCTGTCGCCGGGCGCGATCCTAGCGGTGTCACAGCAAAGGTTATGAACGTGGCAGACGCCTGTTCTGCTGCAGGTCGCTCTCCACTGTGGCAGTCCACGGAAGCTTCGGCAGCCAGGAGTTGGGACGACGTGATGACAGCGACACTCGTGATCGCTCGTGCTTTTCGCCAGCATTTCTACGACCAACCGCCAGGATCGCGACATCCGACAGCATGATACTCCGAGTTTTATGACGTCATTTGTCGCCACTTGGGACCACTTTTGATGTACGGGCGGAATAGGAGGCTAAACACACCAGTCGGAGACGCGCTTCAGGCACTGTATGGATCGACGAGGGCTCCGCGAGTGGGTCGTTAGCACCAGAGGGACTTGGCTGGTAGGAAGGCGCTGGCGTAAGCCCTCTCCGTGATGGGCGACCTCGAGAGACTGCCGTACTTTATGACGCAAGGTTTGGAACGCGCGTTTTCTGCCGAGAGAATCGGAGCGTGCGTTTCGGGCCGGGAGAACGCGGTGGTTCTGGCTGGCACCGCTTACATCGGTGTAGCTCAAGACAACGCAACTTATAACTAATTGGTGTGCCATAAATGCGACGACCAACAATTTTCACCCAAAATATTGGTTCCGTAACCCTTCAAGGTTAATTTTTCGCAGGAGCTCGCTGGGTACCTTAAAGTTGACGAGGACTTTCCTTGCAGCCGCAGTTCAAACTTGAGTCTCAAGTATAGTCACGAGGAGATCAGGGTTCAGCTAAAGCTCATTTAGTCGCTGAACTCTGTTTTAAATGTAAAAACATAAAAAAGCGCGCAGAAGTGGCGTTTAAATGGGAAGCGAAGAATGTTCAGAGAACCTTCTGTGAGGCAGGGAAAATGACATGCATCAGAGACATATTTTTAAGCATCCGCTCCGTGGCAGAGGTTTAGGCATGTTGTCTAGTCTGATGCATATTAGCAACCCGCCAAATCTAAATTTAATATTGAAAAAAGAAATATATCCCACATTTGCATTGCGGGACAACGCTACGTCCCTGTAGCCTCGAAACGTTTAAAGTGTTTCTCTCAGGATACTCAATGTTTTTCACACTTCCAATGATTTGCACACGATGAAGGTCCCCCGCCCGAGGTTCCCCGATTGCTCACGTCCATGAAAACACAGCGCGAAAGGAATCTGCAACAGAAATGTTATAGGTTTGTGAAGCCGACCCTCACGCCTTCGTTGATCGCCATGGATGAGAGATGGGTGTACCATTGCGACCCCACGACGAAGAAGCAAAGCGAAGAGTGGCAGCAAGCCAAATCAACACAACACAACACAATCCCCCCCCCCTCAAAAAAAAAAAAAAAGTGAGGGCGGAGTTATTGTTAGGGAAGGTGAGATTATCTGTGTTCGGGACTGCAATATTGTGCTGCTGTCAGAATAGGGCCGTAAGGGCCAAACAGCCACGTGGAAATATTTCTAGGTTCCGCGAGGCTATCAAGTGTCGCGGGAAGTGTCACGCGCGCGCCGACTGTCCAAACAGAAAGCTTTAAATGGCGTGGTTAGACCTTAAAGGGTAACTGCAAGGAAAAAAAGGTGTTTTTTGAAACAGCCTAATTGGGACAAGCATGCCACAAAACAAATCTTCCGCGAAAAAAACAATTTTTTTTTGGCAATTTAGTCGGAGTCACAACTTCTGCACACTTAAAATTCCCACTCTTCCGACGCGCGCGGAGTGGCTGTTATACGTCACTCCGTGACGTATAGCAGCCACTCCGTGACGTATAACACCAACTTTGTGGCGCGCGATTTAAAACGGACGAAATAGCCGTAAACTAAAAATCAGTCCCGCGCAATAAATATTGCTGTAAAAAATTTTGTTTTTGTTGGAAAAATTGTTTTGTGACATGCTTGTCCCAATTAGGCTATTTAATAATACATCTTTTTTTCTTTGCAGTTACCCTTTAAAGCCTCACTCACACATGCTCGTACATCATACAAAAGACAGGGTGTTCACTGCGGACATGGCGATCTGCGGACAGTCCTCACGCATGTTCGAGACACGTTTGCTTCGTACCTACACATCTCCGCAGACAGTTTCTGTATGACCAGTGTCATACAAGGAAGATCAGACGGTGTCCGCAGACGTTTTTGTATGCCGTAGTAGCCGTGCGACTGCGACCTAAAGCATCACGGGGCTTTATAGCCACGCCAAAGTGCTGGTTAGAATTTATCCAGCGCAGGCGTGTTCGGGTCCTACGAAACTCGGGGGCAAGATTCTGAGGCAACGCAGTCAACGCCATGGGCACCCACCCGGCCGTGGAACTCGCGCAGCTAAAGCGCCGATCGAAGATGCACGCGCATTCCTCACTTCTGAAATGTCACAGAAATACCTAGCGATACCAAGCGTAGACAGCTTCCGAACACTTCCAACAGTTGGTGCCGTTTGCTTGGCTGAAAGGGACTCGACGAGTAATCCATTTTCTTCACTGCACTACCCCATTTATCGCGCATCTGAACATCTCGTGCGTGCCGTGTTTAGATGTAGCGGAAACAATGAGCAGAGGCTTCTGGGTTGTCTCATTAGTCCACGTGGAAATGAGTAATTAGCCCGAGTCTGGCGCCAAGGGTCCGCGGGTGGGGCAACCAGCGCCGCCTTGTCGCGCCGATGTTCATGCGCGGCTGCTTCATTAGGGCGCCCCTTTCGCTCCTGGCCGCGCCTGCGCGACCAGCGACTCGGGAACCGAGTCGAGTGTCTCGATTAGCCGCAGCTGCTCGCCGTGTGCGCAGCAAGACGACTGCTCGTCTCGGCGCCGCGCTGTCTTTGTCCTTCGGGATGGGCCAAAATGCGCTCCAACGTGCCAGACATGTCCCAGCAAGCTTCTCTGTTCTCCCCAAAAAGCCTATCTCAAGTTAGACACAAAAACAATAAAACAAATATGGTTTGGAATTAACACTTAATAACCCCCCTCCCCCCCCCCCCAAAAAAAAAATTAAAAAGTAACTAGACGTCACATGTTAAGACAGCGCGTATTTAGACTGCCTTCCAAGCAGTCTTGTACACGTTACTAAAAAAAGTAATCGATTACAATTACTATTACTCTTGGCTAAAAAGTATTCGATTAGATTACTTGATTACTCGATGGCAAAAGTAATTGGACATTACTTAAAGAAGTAATCGTTACTTTTCCGATTACTTTATTGTGTGAAGACACATCTTTAGCGCTCATAACAATGAACTACTTCCAACCTATATTTCACATTTGCACTAGTATTGAAGAAGAAAAACTGGCTCCCTCTTCGTGGTCGTTGCACCTTCACAATACGGACACAAGCATAGAATTCGTTTGAAGAAGTATAATGATTTGGGCGTTCGCCAGTGTGTGTGTGTGTGGGGGGGGGGGGGGAGGGGAGGGGTTCTAGATCTTGTTAAGCTTGAGCAAGGGTTGTCACTCAAAGTTTGCGTCACTCATTTTATTATTCACATGTGGATGAGCTCGCATGTTATACAAAAGAGCAGCAGCTCCAGGATTTGAAACGGATCATGTGTAGTATTCATTAGTGGAAGAGATCGCCCCGACCACATCTCAACTCGAATTATTGCTTGTCACAAAGACCACGTTGGGGAAATGGGGAAATATTTCAAATGGCTTTGTTATATTTTGCATCCGCTTTAGGCATTCTTCGGTTCTGATTCTCCTACGGGCTGCAAGTAAATACCCTAAGCAGGATTTTTTATTTTTTTTTATTTCTGTGTGTGTGTGCGTGAGGGGGCTAGTTTGAATGAAGGAGTTACAAAGCTACATTCTGCGCCCTCAAACTTCGCCCTGAATGGCCTTTGTCACGCACTGTGGCTTCCCTGAGGCTTCCCACTCCCAATCCCAACCCGAAAAAAAAATGGACATTCCACAGGAACTGTACATAAAAAGGGATTTAACTCGTTTCCTATAGCTCCTAAAAGAAAAATTTCTTCGTTCGAAAAAAAAAAAAGGAAATTTTATTTTTGTCATTTCAGAAGAAACAGGCGTGTGCCGGGGGGGGGGGGGGGGGGTCCTCGTGGAAAAATAGTAACGGTTACAAGTAATTTTATTACTCCAAAAAGTAATCAGATTACTCTTGTGATTACTGCCTAATAAAAGTAATCAACTGATTACAAAATTACTGAAAAAAGTAATCGATTACAAGTAATTTGATTACTTGTAATGCGTACGGTACAAGTCTGCTTCCAAGGAATACAGGTGGTATTTTAACACGCTGTAGGAAAATTTAGCCAAGATTGTACGACTGCTAGCCTCGGGTCTTTAATGTACACCACGCAGCAGTGATACACGACCACACGCAAAAGTGACACACGACCGACAGCCAGTACGATGCCCATTCAGATCAAAACGGGCAGGTGTGGGGATCGAATCCAGCACCCCTGCAGGTTTTAGCTTTGAGGAAAAGCGGAGTAGTGCTTCAGATTTGACCGGGGATAAAGACGAATACGCGACCTGCCAAATACTAGTGATACGGTTGGTTCACATTTAGGAGTAGTCAAAAGTCAAATTTGAAGCATTTACGGCAGCCATTCAGTGCTTTCGGAGGAGATGGTGGCGCAGCGAACGAACTGGAACATGCGCGATTCGTCGACTCAATGACGCTCGTTCCGCGAGTGTCACTTCCCTTAGTGCTCCCGTAGCGCAGGCGAAGGGTACTTCCAGGCGATGAAGCGCGCACATCTGGGGATAATCAAATTTGGGGGTGAAGCACCGCGCAGTCAACATCAATAAAACGGGAAATCGGTAAAACGTTCAGCGTTCCGCTATTTGATTCCAAGTCCTAATCGAATACTACTGTTATCCGAATCGGCATTCGAAAGTTCCGAGTATTCGTACTAATCAGAGCGGCAAAAGGGCGGTCCGAATGACCAGTTTAGCTTCGGAGAAGCATTGCGGCGCAACGCTACAACTGGCACAGCATTCACATCTCCGCACCACAACACATCTGAATGAACACGCAATGCTGAATCGAAGGGAGGAGAGGAGGGGCGTACCCCTCAGAATTAAAAAGCAAAGGGCGACAGCTGTTTAAAAATCCGTCTTACAAAACAAATGAAAAAAAATACTGCAGACGCTACCCGTAACGTGAAGCACGGCAAGAGCTTAGGTGCTACGTTGGAGCGACTAATTGGTGTCATTTCGGAGCAGATGGATTAAATGAAGGGTAAAGCACATGAGCGATGAAACGGGGGCCGTGACAGCATGAGCGATGAAAACGGGCGCCACGAGGCAACGCGCGGCAGCACCCATAGCAACCGGTGCAGCCTGTGCAGGCGTCCCTGTGACGTACGCGCGAAGACCACTTCGAAAATCGCGTGCCTAAGTTTGAAATCGAGGGAACGACGAAACTGCATGTGTATGCATGAACCGTTCCCTGTCATTGGTGTGGCTGCCTGAACGTCTTATACAATGTTATTGGACACAAACTAACACCGCCTTGTGGTCACTGAAGAACACTTCCGAAATCTCACCTAATTTCACCCGCCGAGCATTATTGGCTTTATCACCCGAGAACTTTTCGGGCATAATTAGCGAGAACGATTTGTTTTTATTGTTTCCATTATGAGCAGTCTCGTGTTTGTTTCTATGTCACGTCACGGTGCCACTTGACGTCATTAAGTCGCGTGGCGTCACTGTGCAACGTGACATGACAGTGTCACGTCATGGTGTCAGCTGACGCCAGGTAACAGGTGACGCGATGCGCGGTGTGACTTCTGAGTCGTGTCGAGCGGCGTGACGTAGATTTGACGATAATAATCCCTGGAGAAGGGAACAAGAGGGACAAAGTTCAAACACAAATCTCCAAACAAAGTGTTCGTTTTTTCTCCCTCTTGTTCCCCTTCTCCAGGGATCATTTTCGTCATTCTTGTCCAGCTCGCTTGCACCTTTGCATTTCATTGCATTATAATCACGTCGATTCGGAATCTTTTGGCGGAGTGCCGAAAATGGCCCACTATCCCGGGACATATGGACACCGCCGCTTACCACCACGGCGTAGCAGGTTCGCTACGGCGTAGAGTGCTATAAGGTAATTCAGATGCCAGATGATGATAGGAGCGTGCTTATTACACCCCGGAGAGCCCCGTCAAAGAGGAACGACTGTAGGCTCCAACGGTGGGTCAGAAAGGGTCTAATGACGGATACAATTAAGCGAGATACCGGTCGTGACCGTCGAATCGTCAACGCGCGCTCTCCGTCAAGCCTGCGGCAACACGAAAGACCCACTTGCAAGGTGACAGCACTCTGAGCTGCTTCTATACTGGCAGAGACAGCTTCTGCCGCCGCGTAACCGCCACAAGCCGAATCCTCAGTCGGGAGGCAGGCTGCAAGAATCCCAAGATATTAAAATGGATTCAACTTGCTCAAGAAGTGCCATC
>JAZHYW010023856.1:0-53044 GCA_037355805.1 Ixodes ricinus
AGTCCCAAGGAATTCTGGAAGTTGGTAAAGAGCAACAAGAAAGACCAAGTTGGTATCCCGCCGATTGATGTATCTGGTCAGACCCCGCACGATGGCCAGGAGAAGCGCAACTTGTTTCAGTAGATACTTCCAGTCGGTATTTTCTCCATTCCCTGGCTCAAATGATTGTCCCGCCAGTGGCCCCTACCGCCACCCCGTTACACGATATGAAGGAACTTGTGCTTAACTCTGATGGTCTCAGCTAAACTTCTACAATCACTTAACCCCAATAAATCAACTGGTCCTGATGGCAGTACCAAAATAGGGTTCTGGGAGAATGTTCAGGCGTGATTGCAATGTTTTTATATGTCCTGTTCACTAAAATCACCTGATTGTAGCTATTGCCTAGCGCTTGAAAGAAGCATATGTAGTGCCCGTACATAGAAAATGGTCCCAGAAAGTCAAAAGTAGAAAATTATAGGCCTATCTCGTTTCCTAGCACGTCCTCCAAACTGATGGAGCACGTCATTTACACCAGCATTGTACAGCATTTAAACGCTAACAATTTCTTCACCCCTTTCCAACATGGATTTCGCCCGGGATTGTCTTGCACAACCCAGATGGTAGAATTTTTTTTTTCACGAATTGGCACATGCATATGACAAGGGCCTTTCAGACAGACTGTATTTTTCTTGACTTTAGGAAGGCCTTTGATCTTGTACCACACAAATTTATTCTCCACAAATTGTCAGCCCTCAAAATATCTCCTAACGTTTCTGGATGGCTCGTTGACTATCTTAGATCTAGGACTCAAGCTAGTGGTAATTAACGGGAATCTGTCCGATTCTACCCCAGTTACCTCCGGTGTGCCCCAGGGCCCCGTGTTGGGACCGCTTCTATTTTTGATATTTATTAATGACATTGTTGAAAATGTTTCATCTTCTATACGGTTGTATGCAGATGACTGTGTTATGTATCGTGCGGTAAGAGATTCCGATGGATGTGCTGCCCTCCAGGAGGACATCGATCGTATAGCGAGCTGGCGCTTCACTTGGGGAATGGAATTGAATCTAGCTGAAATGTCACTTCGTGAGGTTCACGAAGAAAACAAAACCTGTAATTACCACGGCCAACATAAACAGCATTGAAATCAACTTGTCACTCAAAGTAAAATACCTGGGCGTCTACTTTCACAATCTTTCGTGGAATCACCACATAGAATATATACAGCTAAGGCAAACCGGATGTTAGGTTTCACTGCAGGCGTAACTTTAAAGATTGCCCACGCGAAGTAAAAATATTCTTTACCTCACGAACATCAGGCCGATTCTTGAATATGCCTCCGAGCTATGGGACCCTTACCAACAGTACCTCATCAACGACATAGAAAGTATTCAGAATAGGTCTGCCAGGTTCGTTCTTAACTCCTATAACTGGTGTCAAAGGTGACCGCTCTAAAGAGGAGCTCGCGTGGAGCTTCTCCAAACTCGCCGTAAATGCCTTCGATTAAAACTACTACACGCGATCCATTACGAACTCTCTGGAATTGATAAAGGAACATACTTACTTGAACCACATTTCATTTCCCAAAGACGTGATCACTTCGAGGAAAATTAGACCCTTCTCATCCAAAACTGACATTTTTAAACATTCTTTCTTCCTTGAGCACTATTCTGAGCTGGAAATGAATTACCGGAGGAATTAGTGTTAGAGAAAAAACAACTCAAACATTTTTCAAGCTCTGCTTGGCCTTTAGCACTCAATGTATGTTGTCTTCGTTATGTGTTATTCTCGTTACGTGTATATTGGTGCAACAATGAGCGCGTTTCTCTGCGTTACATTTTCGCGGGCCGGTTTCATGTTGTTTCATGTTGTTCTATGCCTTGCTGCAGGCTGCGAGTGCTTTTACTTAATGTTCTGTGACGCCCTTGTTTTTATTCTTTTTGCCCCTCCCCCACTATAATGCCTTCACGGGCGCTGTGGGGTACATGTAATAAATAAATAAATAAATAAATACTCTCTTCGGGCGAAAGCTTCTAAATATACTCCGAAGTGATAGCCTGACCTCCATACACAAATAATGTTATACGAAAGAGGGATGTACCTTGGCCCGTAGATGGAAGAAAAATGAAGTAACCGAAGCATGAGGTTGCAAAAATATCACAATATTCCTTTTCTAAAAACCGGAACGTTGTTAACGTTCGTTGATTTTCGTCATCGCAGTGTCTGCAGAAGAGCCCATTTCTATTGCCCATGTAGGCATTGACTTTACCAGAGGCGGAAAGGAACGCTTATGTAATATTTGTGTATAAAGCAACTGGAGGTTCTAACATGTTTCTGCAATAGGCCTCCCGCGCTGAAGCTTTGAACAAACTCTGGCGCCCTCGTTTTGGGTAGCACAAGTTCACCTGATTGGGCCTTGCACACTTATGGCACGTTGGCTGAACGTGTTTCTTTCTGTGTGGTGCTGCAGAACGGAAAAAACACCTTTGGCCAGCAGAAATAGGCTAGATTCAATGCCACAAGACAATCAAAAGTGCCAGAATCATGCCACGACCACTAGGGTACGCGTCTCTTATCTCTGGGGGTGACGTCAGAACCTCTGGCGTTCCGACGCTTTCTCTTTCTTTTCCCCTTTTACTTTGGAACGCGTGAGACGGCGTCTCTTGGCTCACGCTCTTAGCATCTTAGCTTTGCTTTGACCTGTGCTTCGACGGCGTTCGAATTGTTTGTTGTTTCTTTATATTTTCGTTTTGATCTCGCGTCCCGCACCAGAGCTGGTACGCTTTTACATCTGTGGCAGTTTGAGACGCTCAAGTTAGTGCTACCTAAAACAAGTCCCAACAGGTCCCTTCTCGCAGTGCCCCTTGGCAACGCAGGAGCCCTATGGCGCAGCTGTCGGCGCGGCAAGTGCGGAAACGGTTCACTTAACTCGAACGCGGTCTCTGCGCAAGAGCAGTGCCCGTACATGGTGTGGGTAAACGTGGACTTATTTGTAAGCAGCGTGTGTGTCAAAAAGGCAGACGTCACCGAATAACAAACTAAGAAAATAATTAACTTATTTTATTTTATTTTTATGCCACCTGGAGAAATTAAAGCCTGTATCTTAGCACGGTTGCGCGCTGAGTTTCGCCTTTCTAACAACGCTTGAGTGAAGTGCGTGACGTTTGACAGCATGATCCATTTACAAACAAAAATCCTGAACATAAAAAAACTTTATGCGCATCTTTGATAGAATCCCCGTTATGAGTTGTACCGCAAAGTATCAACAAATTTAGCCATAACAAAAAAAAAGTTAATTTAGGGGTAAATGATAGCTTGTTTTCCCTTGAGTTTTGATTATTCTCGTTTGCCATTATAGATGAGACATTCAGCCAGGGCAACAAAAACGTCCGTATTGAGGAGTTTATTTGTGGTAACAAAGTGAAATTATATTCCGCAAATTTTCGATGTGAAAGTTCAACAGTGCACCTATGCGTTTCTGCTCGACGGTCATTGATGACAGCACGTTTTCGGGCACGTATCACCAACGAAAAAAGTACTTTCGAGACAGAGTAAGACATTTTTCTTAAAGCAGACTCACCAAGCGACGTTTTGGAAACCTCGTGCTCCCGGGAACGCAGGACAGCAAGGATTTATACCGTAAAAAACTGACAGAGAGGAGTTGATCAGATCGCGCGAGGACATCAGAGCGTCGAGCTCAAATTAGAATGATTAGTGCGTAGACTCAAAAGCTAGCTTCTTTGTCCCTACTCACTATGCGAACGCTTTCGAACGCTGGCGTCCGGCGTTCGAACGCGAGACACTGCGTGAGGAGCAAAGTACGCTCTTGTTCGGTCTGGCTGCAGGAAGAAAGTGGGTAGATAAAATGGAAGTTAGCCTTTCCGTCTACCCCTAATCCTTCCAATCAGAGGTCGGCGCTCTGACACTCCCGTGAGCTCTTATGTTCTTCATGATGAGTAAAGAGTAGAGATGAGTAAAGATCACAGGGCTAAGGGAATGTTTTGATTGGCAAATTCGATTAGCACGAGAACTCTACCCATGACGTTTGACGTGATCAATGTACTTGCGCATATCATATGTGGAGCGCAAGTTCGCCTGCTTCTTGCACAGGGGTTGCGACGATGCCAGAAAGCCGAGCTCTTATTGCACGATTGAAAAAAAAAATAGTGTGTAAACCTCAAGGCGTCTGGGATTCAGGTATGTCTACTATCCAGTCAATCAAAGCCAATGAGAGCTCAGCGTCGTTCGGACACACCCCTGCGCAAGGGGCAAACGACTTGCTCTCTGCATACATCTGGGCCAAAGCATCCATTATAAGTTCCGTAATTCGTTCAGCTCGATACTTTAAAGCGCTGTGATTGGTTATACGCATCCTTTGTGGTAAAGTAGACTCGAGGGCACTTCTCCTTCTTCTTTTTTTCCCTCAGAATGCAGGGTTTTATTTCCGCTAATACCGCGCCGAATTTGAGAAATGGTACGCGGTGTCCTTTGAAGAAAGCGTGGAACTGAAAGGAAACGAACGCAACGACGGGGACGGGACGGTCGTTAGGCTTAATGAGGAAGACTCTTGTTTCTTGCCGGAAGAAGTTTCCCTCCGAGCTACTTAACAATACCACCGCCTAATTCGAGAAGACATCTGAGACCGGGCCCGCGCTCGAGAGATAATTAGCGGACGAGTAATAATATTCGAGGCAAGGAAACACGGAACCAAAAGCCGTGTGCGATTTTCTCCAGAGGAGCTTGGGAGGGGGGGGGGGGGGATTCTTTTCCTCAATTTCTTTACGGACGTTTTTCCGTCATTAGCATCAATACATATGTGGAATGCTCTCGTGCTCTCTCGTGAGCCGTTTCCGGGGCTGCTTCGGACGGCTGGCGAGCGCGTTCGCGAAGAGGGGAAACTTGAAACGTGTTCGCCCGGTCAAGAGTGGCAAACTTTCCCCCGATACGACCGCAGTTTTCGACTCAAACGACTGTGCGTGTCAGTAACGAGGATTGGTGGGGAAAGGGGGGGGGCGGGTGTGCAGGAGTCGCGTCTCGAAGGCTACTTTAACGGGTTCGTAACTGCTTAAGCGTTCGTCGCGTTTATGTAAATGCGGCGCGCCACGGAGTAGTATCGTGGTGGAGCTTAGCACTCTACGCAGGCATCGGCTTCGTATACGGGCTTTGCTCTGGTGCATACTCTTTATCCCCCTCTCTCCTGTCTGTAACTTTGCAAACAAGGGGTTCGGCTGGCGTGATCTGCGGCTGATATGTGGTCAGCGGCTTTGCGATCGCGGCCCGTGTGGCATTTGACTCGAAGTGGTGGTCTTCCGCACTTTGGCTCGGCTTCAGTTGGCTCGAATTTAACCGAGGACTTTGTGGAGGTTTAAGATTGAGGCCGCCACTCTTGCGATGTAATGTTATTTGGTTTGGGGACGCGTGTGGATTACGAGTTTCACGGGACGATGAATGAAGGTTGTTGGTTTATAACTCCGCAGTGGTTAGTGCCGTGTCTGGTGTGGAATACTGAAAGTCAAAGTTTGGGTGATTCTCTTGAACTAAACCAAAAAGGTGCGAATCGCCCCTGGGTCACGGGAGACGGTAGGTGCGTTCGTACACCACCTCCAGTGCACTTCAATTCGAAGTGCAAGTTCGTCCGCTTTATGCACGGAGGTTTCAATAATGGCAGAACGCTAAACTCTTATTGGTGATTGAAAGAAAGAAACCAATGTGCAGAGTTCAAAGCCCCTATCATTGAGATCTACCCTCTATCCGTTATATCAAAGCCAATCAGAGCTCGGCGTCGCTCTGACGTCACCGGAGCTCCTGCGGAAGAAGCAGACAACTAGCTCTCCGCATACTGACGCCATCAAACAACGAGGGAGCATGGATTGAATACAAATACAATTAAGTGCTGCGCCAGTGTGAAGTGAAAGTTTCATTTGGATTTTCATGGTACAAGCCCGGTAGGGAGGCAGTGGCAAAAGGCATTTCTGCCTAACTGTACCTCCACCCTCGCAGTTTACGGAAGTGCAAAAGGTGGCACGGTATACAGTTGATAGTATTCGTTTCTGCTTCCAATATACATGCCTGTGTACGCAAAATTCATTTCATGCAACGCATTAAACAAAAATGTTATTTCATACCGCAGAATAAACAAGAAGTACTCAGCATTTTTGGTATTCGCATGTCCTGTAAAGGACCCAAAATAACCATTAAAAAAATGTCCGACTGGGATTTGTATTTAATCTGCGTTTTAGTGTACGCTTTGTGTCCAATTGCTAAGTCGACATTGTCATAGTGTAAAGACGCTTCGTGAAGAAAAAATAGGGGGAGGACGCTTTTATTAGTCTTGGTGGTGTTGGTTCGACTAGGTAGCATTCCGTATGCCGGCGCGCAAAAAAGTAGTATTATGGCACGTTCACACTGGAAGTGGATCCGCAATTGCAAAGCAGATCCGCACGTTCTAAACCGTGGGAAATAAGCGCCGAAGGAACACGGACCAAGAGTAGAAAAAACGACACAGGGCGCCTCTCAACTGTATTTATTAGGAATAAACAATTGAACTTATATACAAACGCGAGTACACCATCAGACATAACACGTCACGTTAGTCCCCACCTAGCCCACGTGTTAAATATTAAAACACGTACGTAAAGCGGCAGTGATCGAGCGGTTGGGGCGCCGTTTTTGCCAACCGCTTAGGGACCGATTTATCCCAACCGCTTTCGCGAACCGCAAAGCGGCAACCAATTGCAACGCGACGCTGACGAGACGTCGGTGACTATCAAAACATGATGTCATCTGTCGCTGGTGAGGCGTCCAAAGCGCTGTAGTCCTAGCGTTGAAGCAGACAAATCAACAAAGAAACGTAATCAGAGATGGCAAAATTACTTTCAAAAAGTAATTAAATTACATTACTAATTACTTTCCTGGAAAATGCAAAAATGTAATGAAATTACATTACAAATTACCATAGACGAAAAGTAATGACATTACATTACAATTACTTTCCAAAAGTAATGAAATTACTTTGAAATTACTTTGTCATTGCTTTTGAATACATTGAGGCAGTAATTTGTGCTCATTTTATTTACCGTATACACCAACACAATGTTGTACAAAACAAGCCCTTGTTTTCTCACACAGCGCGTGTGTAGCAACCAAAACCTTGGAAAAGCAAGGCTCTGCGCATGCGCAGTGCCGACAGCAGCGCCACCGCAGTGGATTTAGTTGCTGGGGTGTAAACAGATATTCCTGTTTACACCCCAACAACCCTATGTGCCTCAAAGTGAACCATACTCAACTGTAGTTTTGCTGGCGCATACGACATAAGTGTTAAACACGATGAATATAGCTTTTTGAGATGTGACTCAGAAAGACAGTCAACTCACCGGTTTCGCTGCTCATTCAACGGTCAAGGTTCTTACTAAAAGAGTGATTTGTTTCCATCTTCCTGATATAGAAGTTGTAGTCCGTCCCAGTTTGTTAAGTCGGGCAATGGCAGCTCGTTCTTACAAAGAGTCGTCACGTAAAACGTTTCCCTTCCGTCTCGGACGATATCTAATTCTATTCTCCCAAAAGCACCTTCTAAACTCGGCAACAACTTTTCTTGGGAATGCAGTGAGAGGAGGAGAGCGCGCGCACAGCCCAGCTTTATTCAGCGCTCAAAATGGGAGAGGGAACGCGTGCCTGCACCCTCCACTGCATTGCCAAGAAGAGTTGTCGCCGAGTCTGACTTATTCTCGGTCATTCCTATCATGGAGCATTTTTCCCAAACACCCGAAGAGCCCAAGTTTTTGCGCATTGTCCGACAAAGGGCCTGAATACTTGCTAAGCAGAAGCGTCGCCAGTTAAAGGGATACTACAACGAAATTTCGGCGCTCATTTTTTGGTATATATGTGTCCAAAAGAGCAGTATCACATGGAACATACCAATATCTTGTTAAAAAAGTCTCGAAAAGGAATTTTAAAACGAATTAAACGATTAGCAAAGAGCACCTGGTGGATGTCGCTAACGCCTCGTTTGTAATGCTCGTCTAGGAACCTTGAGAGCTAGTGGACGGAAATCGTCTCGCCTCCGGCCACGACGAGAGAAGGGGGAAGGAGGAACTCCCTCTTTCCGAGAATCCTTTTTGTGTGTCGCAGAAGTCGCTATTGTCCCCATACAAGATTATAGAAGATTAACCCGTCACTCAAAATTCGTACAAAAGCCGCCGCTTCGGTGGCTGGACCGACTAGGCCATCCTCTCGACGTCAGCCTCGCCGTAGCTTTGCTCGTTTGAGACGATTTACGTCACGATTGCGCTGGGCCTTCTCCGAGCGCTTGCTAGAGTGGGCCGTTTATGACGAAAAATACAGCCACCAGGATCAAAATACAAACGGGCGATTGTCATTTACGGATATTGTGGATCATATTCAACCTATTTTTGAACACGACGGGAATATTTCAAATTTCGTTGAAGTATCCCTTTAAGGAATGGCGCGAGCTTCCTAAATTGTGTACTTTCCCAACAAACGGGGGGCGATATCTCCTTGGGGGCTTATTCCCGAATTAACTTCCCAATGGAAGGCAGCGAGGCATAGCGTGAGCGGCACCTCCTTTGCTCGAGGACGCACGAAATGTTCTGGGGCTTTGACAAGGTATTTGGAATTAACTATTTATCCCGGTCGTTTGTTGTTCACAATGGTCGAAGCTTACAGTTTTACCTTGCTTGAAGAAAGTACAAGGCTGGGGATTTGTTTGTCCTGTCCTCTCAGGTTTTTTATGTTTAACTCACTGTTGATGTGCCCGTCGCCTTGTAGCCCATGAGCCGTTCATCCCAGAGCCTTTTATACTGGGAGAGTTCGGCGGTCTATTGATCCAGCCGCCAGTCTGGCAACAACGACCGAGCAGTCTGGCAACTGTGGGCATCGCGTTCCGGGTTTCGTTGTCCGCCATGATGTGCCTCGTCGTCTCGAGCCGGCAGCCGTCTGACTAGCGTGGAGCGAGAGACGAGGGTGAAAATGACCGTCCTGCGCTCTGCGAGACGTTAGAAGAAAACGTAATGGGGCGCTGTAGTACCGTTGGGTGCTCGAACAGCGCGAAAAAAGGGTTCAGGATGTACCGGTTCCCGCAAGGAAAAGAAAACCACGCAAGGCACAAGATCCGGGAGGCCAAAACAAAAAGGGCTAAGTGGAAGCCGACATCGAGTTCTCGATTGTGCGAGGTAATTTTATAATTTATTTATTTTTTGAGCTAAACGCGTTTTATTTTGACTAAAACTGTGCAGCGACTTGACGCGGCAGCGTCAAGTACGGCTCTGCGTCAGGTGAGAGTGTCCGTTGATCACGAAGCCGTTTCCTGCCGCGCAAGACCTGATACTTGCGGGCGGTCTAGCTTGCGAACTTTGAACTGTGTATACTGTATTTCAGTATAAGTGCGAGCGGAGCCGATCGCTGCAAGCGCTTGCACGTCACGCTGAACGACGCGTGCACTGTACGAGCGCACGCGCTCCGTCGGCACGTTCAAAGCACGCAGCTCGCTCTCGTAGCTTTCTCTACGCTCGAGTTTTTAGAAGCGGCCTCGCAGCTCCGCTTCGCCGTCTCGCAAGCGCTTTTGTTTCGCTAGAGATACCTTTATCTTGATATTTTTTTTTAATACACGTAGTACATACTTACTTGTCATGCCTTTTTTTTTTTTAGGTGCACTTTGCAGACAGTGAATTTGAAAGCGGTTGTCGATCCCAAGAAGCTCGGGCACAACGCGATGCCGACGCTGCTTCTTCACAGCAAACCAAAAAATGTCAGAAAAAAAAAAAAAAAGACCGGCAGGTGAAGAAGCTTGGCGGAAAATCACGATTGGTCTGCCGTATTCCGCATAACGGTGCACAAACCTTGTGATATAATAAACAGTCGGGGAGCGATCCAGACAATCGAACTTGCCCACTGAAAAATGCGCACTAGGCCGCTGAGCTGTGTCGGACGTCGGGCGTTTTTGAGCGATTCCCCACTTATAAATGAGTGCCGTTCGTAAACTGGCGGTTTCTTTGCTAATTCTTACATGAATAAAGCACCGAATCATGAAATGCTTGTTTTCCGACTTTCTCCTCACGCCAACAAAAGCGCGAAAGGCAAAACATACACGCGTATACATCGCACGTCAATGGGGACCCACTTGCCGGGAGGCACATCATGGCGGGAGCGGAACCCGCTGAATCCGCTAAACCTAGCGGGCCGTAAGCCCTCCCACCCGCCGAACTCTCCCAGTATAGAAGGTTCTGGTTCATCCCTAAGCTGACGCACTGTCAGCTTAGGAATGAACGGTGGAAGCTACGTGTTTGTTGGAGCAGTCACACGTCTATCGTTCGCCACGTAACCACGCTCCCGTTTATACCCCCGCGCAGAGAAAGGAAAGGGACAGGTGATAAAAGGAATGTGTTTGATTGGCTCTGGTTAGCTTGCAGCTCCCACCGCACTGTCAGCTTAGGGATGAACGAAATACAGTATCGTCGTGATGACGCGACGCTGTGAATCTGTCGTGCCTGGAGTTTGTAAGCCTTTGCCTTTCAGCGATGTCAACGCATAAGCTTTTTTCCTTCGCCATTCCAGCCCTGCTTTGTGCGCCTGTGCAGCTCTTCGTACGAGGCTCTGCGCTCAGGAGGCCTTCGATTATTTCCTCTGACGCTCTTTCACAACATTTCACCATGCAAAATAATGTTTGTCTTTTTTTTTAGAGCTTGCAAATGAATTTTTTAATTTAGGACAAAAGTAATTTCAAAAGTAATGAGTGATTTTCTTGAAATTACTGCCTGAAAGTAATTCATTACATTACTAAATTATTAGTCTAGAGAAGTAATTCATTACATTACTCATTACTCCAAAAAGTAATTTAATTACTGTAATTTCATAACAGTAATGTCATTACTGCCATCTCTGAACGTAATGTTCACGTCCGTCACTTGAATCCGTCGCGAAAAGAATTGACCTAATATCTTAATGGGCTTCGCTCCGGTGATTTGGTTTGGGTAAGAGTTTGTTTAATATTCGGGGTGCCAAAGTCCATTGCCCTCTGCCTTGTTAGTCTTTTGCCCGTAGAAGATCATAACCCGCCTTCGATTGATCGAAATGACAGCTTTTGCAATTACTAAGGCAGTCGCGTGAACAACTAAAAGCTTTACCGTGCGTGACCACCACGAAGGCAATAGAGACGTCGCGAGCCTGATTGCGCAGACAATGCACTACCGCGGAGCGGGCAGGGTACCCGCGCTAGCTCGACCTGTAGCGTTTACTATTACCAAAAGAAAAAGGGAACCTACTCAAGAAATAAAGTGTACATACCAGACGAGATGCAGAGGTAATCCATATGGCGTTTATTTGAGCTTAATGTCAAACAAACAGTAGACTCGATCGACGCGCGAGTGACGAGAGAAGAGTCCGCCATCAACGAAGCCATGACTGGTTAGCACCCAACAAACTCCCCCGCACCACGGTCCCCCAGTGCCGCGGACAAAATCCGAAAATGATAAGAGCGAACAATGCCGGAAAAAGCTGGCCCTCTCTTTCTAAAACAAGATCAGCTATTTATGCGAGAAGGGTCCACTTCGAAGAAAAGGTCGGGGGCGTACTCTTCGGAGTCAGCAAGGCGCGCATATACGCCTGGCTGGGCTTTGCTTGTGTACGGAGCCGAGTGAATCGCAGGAGGGCTTCGCGGGTCCATGTTTTTTTTTCGCTGCCCGAAACTCGTAATGCGAGCGAACAGCCAGAAGAAAAACTTTTATAGTGGCAGAATATCTACATTTTGGCTTTGGATCGTGGAATATGCTGAATGTTTGGATTGTAAAACAACGCGGCCGAACGCAAGTCTCAAAAGATCACGCGTGATCGCCGAGAAACCGCCAACTGCGTCTCGGTGTGTCTGAACGGGGTCGCTCGTGAACTGCATTCGCAAACAGCTTCTGCAAACGCACCTCAACCGCCAGTGTGAACGCAGGGCAGTGGATTCTTCCAGGGGGCGTTTCTGTAAGCCGCAGCCGCACTGCTCTCTCGCACATCGTACAAAAGACACGCTGTTCGCCGCTGACACGATGACATAAATTATCTTCGGACACACGCCTCAAACATGTTCACGGCATGTTCGTCTCATAGAAATGTATAGTAGGCTTCGAACACGTGTGCTGGTAATATTTGTTTGACCAAAGTCCCAAAACGTTTGTACAAAGAAACAACACGCCTCTGACTGTGTCTACAGACTGTCTTTTGTATGATGATTCGGCAGTGTCACCCGCGCCGTTTTGGGGTTGATGCCGGCAAAGTCACACGGTACTGAGCAAGCTTTTTTCGAAAAAAAAGACCAGTAAGTGGATGATCACAAGAAAGTTTGACATTCGTAATAGAGTTTGAACTTGTTGGCTAGTCGGTGCATATTGGTAACAGGAGCAAAATTGCGGGAAAAAAATATGCACGATTGCGTAGACGAAAGACAGAAACATAGCGCTGACTCACGATTCATCGTCTTTAATACATAGAGGCGATAAACTAGAGAAAAAAGGCATTCGTAGGGGGAAATTTAAGTCAGCAATTCTAAAATATAAGAACAAAGTGTTACAAAATATCCAACAAATTTAAGAATTGAAGAAGCCCCTTTTTGGCATGCCTTTTGAGCATACATTATAATTTTACTAATGGATTCAAACTCTTCATTGCGCACTGTAACTGACTCCACACTAACGCAAACGCCAGGACCGGATAGACCCCACAAACAATACGCCCCACTGCACGCTAAAAATGACAATTGTATCAATTGTATACAATCCTTTGGAAGTATTATATCAATTACAGACTTGCCTGCTTGTTAGTGTTTTTGCGCACGTCAATTTGCGGTAATTTCAGATCTACTCTAAGGGGCGTAAATTTTCAATGAGTCGATAATAGGCAAATGTATTATGCCCAATAAATTCTCCGATTTCATTTCCGAACGCGCTTCAAACATCTGTGTGGAGCGCGTTCATAAATACCAGCAATTTCCGAAAACGAATGAAAGGGTCGGGGGAATCGCATTTGCTGTCCACTTTGTCTTGTGTTCTAATGTAAGATTATTCAGTCAAATCGGTCTAATGAGCGATTAGACAGTGAACAGTCATGCCTTGACATGACATACTTCATGTGCCCATGTAGGGGTGGAGGGTTGCTTTACAAAACCACGAGATTGTTGACCAAAGTTTTCTCGGGCGATTGTTTCCTTCTTAGACAAGAATGGGAAGATTTTGGGTGATTGTGTTTATAACACAAAGAGGCAGAAAGAACATAAGTGCAGGAAGTGAATCAGGGATCGACAGCATGCATAAAAATTGATCGTAGTCAATGCACTACGACTGTTTACCTGGAGATTTCACGCTCATCCCACTGCAGGGATTACAGGATGTCACGCATGCGCAATGCCAGTTTGTTTTAAACCACTCAAGAGTGGTAATTACTAATTGGTCTTATGATCTCTAGGAGTGAAGCTCGAGGTTTGATGCACGTGCCGCGGAATTTCTGTAGCTATGGTTTATACAACACAATGGAGGCTTTCACGAAAGTGAGCTGCATTTGACGGTGCCGCCCTAACAGGTACAGCTGTTCTCAACACCCAAACCTTCTGAACGGCCACCAAGGTCGAGTAACCAATTAGGCGTGCCCGCGTACAAGTGAGCTGTACCCTAGTCAGAATAAAATTATAAATACTCTTTCTCCCAAACTTGTGCAGGGTAACTAGCAAAGACGAACGCCTATATAAATCATTCTGCCGAAACGTTCCCAATAAGCCATAATTTTTCACTGCCCAACTTCGAGTTCAGGGGAGGTCGAAGGGATTGAAAATTGATGGGCACTGCTCCATCAGCTTCAGGTCCTCTCTGCCGTCGGGCCGTTTTGTCACATCGGAGAGATCACGTGATGCTGCGGGGATCTCGCCTGATTGGTAGCTTCGGGGGTCGGGAGCGGCGAAGGGCGGCTCGTCGGAGCGCTTACTCACCGCGAACTGTTATTAACCCGGCCGGGCTCGGGTTTAGGGGCCTGATGGGTTAGAGGATATTAATGGCGCCCGAGTAATGGATTCGCAGTCTCCCTCGTAAAGCCGTTGGCAAATCGGGAAATTGGGCGAAAGATGCCGCAATCTGCGGGTGAAAAGCATTTTGTCGTGGCGGTGCGTTTCAGGCTTTTCGTGCTACACACGCGTGTGTCTGTTGAATTTTGTTTGATTGCCCGAATGACGCACCTCGGAAATGTTCTTAACGGCCGTGTTTGGTGAAGCTTTCGATGAGTGATTGAGTGTTGAGGTAAATTTGAACCTGTGCATCGTGCACACGTCCCGATTAAATCAGCTGAATGTTTAGTCTTGCGTAATTCTTACCGCCGCAAACAATCAGAATGGAAAGCTGGATAAAATATCTATAGTTACTAAATACAAAACCATTTCTTTCCAAAAACGCGGCAGAAAAGATTGTCATCTGCGTTTTGGGTCAGTTAGCGTTGCACCTGCTGCATGATGGGAAATTTTAGCTAGCCCATACGGTTACCTTGTGCTTCAAATCTTTATAAACTTAACTGATTGGGTGGTTTTATACGACGCTCAGAAAGTTTTTAATTAAACCATTTGCATATTTCTACTGATTATAAAATAATGAACAATATTTAGGTAATTATTCGTCCTATCGTCACGATTTGCCTTCTATATTATGTCCCCCTGGCCATCTAACTCACCCGGACAAACCACATTCATGTCTACCATTCCGTTCCAATTTAAACACCTCGTATGAATTTGCTTGAGAATCAGTTTCCACCCTTTCACCTTGTTTAAACTATTACGTTACATTAAGCTAAGCAAGACTTTCTATTTTAGCGAGGTGAATTGTCAGAAAGCTTGCCCAGCAGTTGCGGGAAGCGTAGATTAGGAGGAACAAAAAATTAGCGGAAAAGTAAAATGCGCTATAGAAGATGTAATGCTTTTTTAACCGAACCGAATTAGTTCTTTCGTCCGTCCTTCCGTCCGTCAGTGCATTTCTCACGATAAAATCAGCATATAAATTCACATCAGCAACCAATAGACACCAATTCCCTTTCGCTGCTAACTTTAGAGCGGGAATTGATGTCACGTGACATCACATCACATGACTTAAAGTTTTCAGCACAATTTTGCTGAGAAATTAGTGAAATATAAAATAGTTTTTACTACATCTGAAAGGAGTGTTTTTAAAAAGTTATGAGAAGTTTAAATTTTCAAGCATGATTAGAGGGCCTTACAGATAAATGTCGCTGGCACTTTATCTTCTTTCAAGAGTTTAACCATCATCATCGGAAGTGAGCACGTACCATTGATCGCGACTTACTCCGACTCACGGAAAGTTGTTTTCTTTTAGATTTTGCTATCGTTTCCTTCAAACTCCTGTTGGGGACTCTGAAGGGAAAAAAAGTGAGACAAAACACAGAAACTAAGGCGGAAATAGCTTGATGTCTTGGGAGAGGCACTCGGGAGAAAAGGACCGGAAGAGGACCGAACTTTAAGGGAAATTGAGTGAGAGAGAACAATGAGCGATTGGGCGGCAAAGCAGGAGGAACACTTTCTAAAGAAGGCGCGTTCAAAGAGGGGAGAAAAAAGTTAAGAACTAGAGTAAGAGAGATTGACAAGGTATTGTATTTTTTCCCTTAGTAAAGTGACGTCCAAGTGCGATGCCTCAGCCACTGAAATCCAGTAGCTGCAAGGCTACTAAATTTTGAAGCTATCTGGGTATACTAAACTTGAACATCTCAGTATAATTGTCACAGAAAAGTCTAAAATCCCCGTTCACTGCAACTTTCGATCAACCTAAAGTGATAATGGGATATGATGAACAAATATTGCCGATCGTGACACGGATTTACGAATCGTTGAATGAATGCCTCCGCCTAAGGTTGAGAGCATCTCGCTATCTCTGGGCGAATTGGCTCACAGATCACATTTGCCTCCGGCCTGTAATGCTGATCGCAGTGGCGTCACAAGGGGGGGGGGGGGGGCTGGGGGGCGGACCGCCCCGGGTGCAGGGCTCAGGGGTGTCGCGGCGGGCCACGAAAGCGGGGGGGGGGGGGGAAGAGTCGCGGCGGGCCACGCAGAGAGGCGGGGGGTGGCGGGGGGGGGGCGGGGGAAGCCGCGGCGGGACACGCGAGCCGGGGGGGGGGGGGGGGGGGGGGGTCGCGGCGGGCTACCACCCCGGGTGCTGCTGACCCGCGTGACGCCACTGGCTGATCGGTCGACTTTGTGGTGCGTTTCGGCTTAAAGGCCGGAGCAGAGATACACCAGAGCGCGACTCTCAGCGCTATTAGTCGCTGAGTATATCGCTGACCTCACCGATTAAACGCCGATCGCTGTCAACTCTCATTGAGCCACAGTACAGTTGACTCAATCGCGACCGGCCGTAGCTTCACGGTGGCGCCAATTGTCATTGAGCCGCTAACGATCACTGAGTTGAACTGGAGCTTACCTACCTCAGTTAACTGGTGGGGGTTGGCCTCAGTAATGCCAAAAATGGCGGCGTCCGCCGCATTGCCGCCGATGGCCAGCCAAGCACTTATGATTGCGTGAGATTGGGGGAAGTATCTAGAAAGTATCGTACCAGGAAATATCGTCGGAAGAGGTATGATTCGGGGACAGAGCTCTCACTAAAACGATCAGGGCACGGAGCAGAAGCCCGCGCTTGGCGAATGCGGCTATAGTGATGTTGGTGTCGATAAGATTCAGTTATGTCTCTCTTGCTGGAATTCGTGGGAAATGTTCTGTTTATCGTTTCTTTAATCTAAAAATAAAGAAAAAGAAGTTAATTCTATTTTGTGTTAAATGTTTCTAATGAATAAAAAGTATGCATATTTGAATTGCCTCACTTAAGGTGGGGTGAAACTTTGTTTGGTCAAAAAATCCTGTTTTTTAATTTTGCTCTTTTTTGATAGCCTGTTTCCTTAGCTTTCAAACCATATATAACATGTGGGGATTAGTAATGTAGAAAATGCTTCTTGATGCCTTCTTTCATGTTCTGTGTAAGCAAAAAGGGAACGTGACCTCACGAAAACTCCACAAATGTTTCATTTCACACCGAAACTTTCGTTTTGTGTGTACAAAAGTTTCGGTTTCGTTTTCTCGGTTTTCTTCTTGTAGCTAGTACATTTTTTAGTCACTAGGGGTTTCTTTGCAGCGCGTTCGAACAGCGGTGAAATTGGCGGTAGAGACGTTCAAGCGTTTAGTTCGAGTACAGTGGCTTAAAGGAGGTTGCTTAACGAACGAAACCGGAGAAGCGGCACAGCGTTGGAAGACGGCCGTGGGTGGCGCTGGCGCTTGCAGCACCGTCGTTCCCTCTATGGCTCCGGCTTGGCCGACTTGGTCAGCTTGGCTCCGGCCAGCTCTGGCCGATTCGCAGCTGTCGACTACACTGTCGTCGGCTAGTTTCACATTTTTATTCACCTTAGAACAGACATCATGTCGTTGGAAGTTCACTGGAAACAAATAATTGTTTTTGAGGTATTTATATTAGTTATGATGGCGTGTAACAGAGTGCCTCTATCTGCCGGCCGATGTGAGGCATCCTAACGGAGCTGTGCGGATCGAACGCGCCACCTACACCGTCTTCCAAGGAGCGGCCGTTCCCGATGCATGGTGGAGGCTACGCGGTAACTACACTACCCCTTTAAGCCACTGTAGTTCGAGCTTCGAAGCGTATTTGATGCTACTGTGAATATCGTACTGCTGTGTTTTTTTTATATTACCAATGGGAAGATCACAACGACTGACAGCAAAGGGGAAATTTCATGTGAATCGCTACGGACAGTCACAAGCGTCGGACAGACCTGCAAAGAAGGTACGGCCACAGATATGTGCTTCGTCTTCGAAAATATGCTTGAATTGTTCGTTTGAAGCAACTGCTGACAATGACAGTGTGCTTGGATACCGCCCTGTCGACGTCAGTATCTTGTTTGGTTTTTTAAAAGAACATTTGGTTTGTGCGCACTGTGTTAGCCACGCTTCATTTCTGCATCAGAGGACTGGTGGAGTCAAGGTGGTGTCTTCATGGCAGAACACGAAATGCTAACGAGGCACTCAACCAAATCATCTGGGCCAGATGCCCGAAAACCACATTTGGTAGCTTTAAGACTGTTCAGACAGTGGTTGATGACGCCATCCCCTTCTACAATGATGGAAATATGTCACGAAGCAAAGTGTTGAAGCAATTAGGTGAAACCCTGGTCCCCTGTGTGTATCTGCACTGACATCAATAGACTCGAAACGAATCCGGAAAAGCGAACTACAAGCCTACAGATGAAGCCAAACAGCACAGAAAACACAAAAGAAACAAAGAGAAAGGCTACAGTGACGCTGCCCAAGAAAAAGACTACAATCCTGGAATGTTTGACGATTTTCTTTCTTTCTATTTCCTTTAAGTCATTTTCTCTTCAGAGCATAAATTTTTGTCATTCATGTAACTTTTTTTTACAAAAACTATGTAGTCTACTTCAATGACTTCTTTAGGATGGCTGTGTTCACATCTTGAGCTTCGCTGGAACTAGAGCCAATGGTTGATTTTGATTTGCGTTTTTTTTTATTAAACAAAAAGCACTGGAAGGTGGCGATTTTATTTTACCAAACATGAAAAAAAAATCTTTCTCATCATCTTTCTAACGAAAACAATAACTTCTAGATCCAGGAACGTAGAAGTTACCGTAGCTTTCGGCCTACCAAATTTGAGAATTCTGCGGTAAGTAATTGTCTTGAAAAAAATACAAATGTAAAAGAAGAAATTCAAATATTTTTTTATTTTTATTTTTTTATTAATTGAAAATTCATCCAGGAGATGTGAAGTAATTTTCACGAACTTTGCTTATTTTATTCCAATTACATACGTCATTTTGTAAGCATCACTTTCAAACTCTCACCCCCCTCACTTAACCAAAACAAAGTGGTGTGACGTTAGGTTTGGTTTTGTGTCGGTTTTAACTGGAATTGAAAGTTGGAGTTGTTAGGCCTATGTACACCTGGTAATACTGGACAACTTAGTTGAGCTCGATGGCAGTTGGAAAATGCCAACAATCGTTGGCTCAGTGATCGCTGTAGAAAAGGTCTGGGATGCCTGAAGTTTTGATGCAGCCGGCATATTACTTTTTGTTTGTCGTGTGGACTTGAACCCTGGCAAAACGTTTTGAGTTGCGTGACCTTTAGGTTTTGTTTGTTTGACGATTGGTCGAGTATCGCGATGATGTAGTAACATTTTTTAAAGTTTCTTCCATGTCTTGCTCTCCTGAATCTTTAAGTTCAGTGACAGTCGCTTTTTTCGCGGCATTGCTGCTTGCTCGAGTAGATTCTGTCTCTGGGAAGTACTTATCGTACTCCAAAAATGATTTGGCGGCATGAAAGCCAACCGAGTTGGATTTTGAGTACGTCTAGATCTCCCCTGCTTTCTTTCGCTTCGAGCAGAAACGGAATGTAGCTTCGTGGTCTTGGCCGCAGTTGACACATTCCGCGGGCAATGATTGACATGTAATGTCCGTTGACTCATGTGATTTCCCACAATGTTCACGCGTTTTGGGGCGCTTTGCAGGCCACTCACTCGTGTTCGAATCCAAAGCAGTAAAGGAACTGGATGAATATTTTTTGAAAAGAATCGACGGGATGGCGTACATGACCCAGAAGAACATGGGATGGCAGACTCTTTCCCGGAAAGTGACTTTGACTCTGCCAGACTTCCTAGGTGTCGGACGGCAACAACCTTATTATTAGACCTGAGATTCGAAGGTAATCTCCTCATTAAAGCTCTTTGTCGACGTCCTGAATCATTCCGTTCACCGTTGTTTCAGCTAGTGGAGAGTATGACATCATCGATAATTTCGCAGAAAGCCTTCAAGTTGGGCGACATTTTTGTCAGCTTCGCCATTTCTGGTGTCAACATGCGATGACATTCAATCTGCTGTTAAAACGGACCTTGTAAATGCCCTCAGGACAGGAGTTTTTAGAGCTTTTGAGAGCTTCACGCTACTGAGGGATGTTATTAACGTCTCAGTATCAGCAGGGACGAACACGACAGTCAGGCCTTCTTCGATGGCTTTGAATGGATTATTGTCTCCGGAGCTGGAGTTGGAGCTGTTGGCCCGAGTTCTCTTTCGTGACCGAACCTCTGATACGGACCTCCGGCACCGTTGTCTTGCTCTGTATAGTTGAGGGCTGTAGTCGACGATGCAATGAAACAATCGGAGCAAATCAGAGTGCCCATCATCTGGTTCCGACGTTACGGGTGCTTCCGTTCCTTTGACGTTGCTCAGGTGTTATGCTCAATGCTTTATTAGCAGCGTGGGGAGCGCCCGCTTGGGCCGCTGCCATGTTCGCTCACAGAGGAACGATAACAGCGGCAAAGGCTGCAGTTTTTTCTAAAAGAGAACTTGGTGGTTTGCTTGATTGCTTTGTCAGGCACAATGACTTAGACATTCTGCCCGTTAATATTTGACCAAGATTTGAGCAATAGAAGGTAAAAAATATGAAGAATGACCAGGAATGAAAGATTTGACGTTCCTTGGTTAGAGCACTTCGTCGTCCTTCACGTGACATGTGACTTTATTTGTTTCGTTCGCATGTTAAGTCACACGTCGCGAAACTTAACGTTTCGCGTCATGTGACTTAATCACAATTTCTCATGAGCTATGATGTGCCAACGCTCTGCATTTCCTCTCCGACTTTCCCCTCACTGACGTTGATTGATTGGCATCTTTTTGCATATTTGTTGCCAACTCTTCTTAAGAAACCCCTCTCACATCTTTCTTCCCCCTTCCCCGTTGCCTATGCGAGTCTTTCCCCTTCCTGGAGGATAACAATCTGCATAGGCATTAAACCTCTTTTCCCGTCTTATACAACACATACCCCCCCCCCCCCCCCCCCAAAATGATTGCTGAAACGGCCCGTGTAACAGGGGTATTACTTGACTATGTTCTATGTGACGGTTGACACAAGTTGACACCTTATTCAACCGAATGTGTTTATGTGCTATTTCTTTTAATTACTGTTCTCGTCCTAGCCGCATGCAAAGGAAACTTTTAAAAATCAACAATACTTTACGCCTTTTGTTTTTAGAAAATTCAGACATAGTCCTAACATTTCAATACCGGAACCGACCTCGACGAAAACAAACACCAATTCAAAATGTATTAAATACAGGAGGCAACCGTAGTTATCTCAAATCTCAGAGCAATACTATAATACGTAATAATGCAATCTCATAGTCAAATGTAACAATGAGTGCCGATACCACAACGCGAAATCATGTGGTCATTCATGACTATCAGAAATGAGAGTGAAACGTGGAATATACATTTATTTCGGGAAAAAGGTAAATATGCTTAGATTTATTTTCGTATACCGATTGATAAGAGGATTGTTTACCTGGCGTTCTTGGAAATTATTTTGATTTTGATTTAACTCAATTATAAATTATACGGGCAAATGCCAACCGCGAAAAATGTCCAATGTGCACAAGACTAAAATGCTGTGGATTCAGTTTGATTCTGTGAATCGATAATTTTTGTTCCTAGACATATTCATCGCTTACGAAGAATAGAATGCACAGCTATTTATTATCCGATGGTGTAAGTGATTTTCGATTAGTTACATACTTCTGTATGCACAGAATAAAAAAATTTCGTTTAATTTTCAAATCTGGTCAGGCATTCTTCTTTTAAACGTACAAACCACATTGTAAAATATCTTTGCCGTGAAGCTTTCGGTAGTTTTACTGAACACATTGGTGCGCAATTTCTATCCGGACGCTGGGTTGTAGTGTGTAAGCTAGCTCCATCTAGGGCAGCTATGGGCAATGGTTGTCTTGGAATGCAACGCTGACAGATGAACGGCATTGCTCTTTACCGCGTGCCGTCTGCACGACGATAGCCAGGATGTCGTGATTGGTTGCGCCGCATTTACATTGTTGAAGGATTAATAAAAGGGGCAGCGCTCGGGGAGCGCGAGAGATTTTCCTGAACCGCCACCTTGACGAGATGTCTCCTTGAAAGAACCTATTGACGGTTGAGGTCCCAAGTCGGAATCACCGGGCCGTTCCACGGCATAGAACCACGCTTGACAACTCGGTGAGTTGTGCCTTACCGGCCACCCTTCGTCATTGGTAGTCAGCTCAGCATAGACTCTAGATCAAGAATGAGACAATGCGGCGTTATGTGCGGACAAGGGGTATCCCCCTTAAACATACAATTTTGGCGAAGAGTCCTTAGTCTTTGTTCCGGGGTCGTGGACAGCCAAATCTCCTCGACGGCCATCCTTTTCGCCAACGTTTCCTGTAGAACGTCGTTTCCAGTAGAGCGGTTAGTACCGTTCCATGGTCTGTTCGCGCGTGCCCATGAAAGACAATTGATGGCGGGCATGGCAGCCGATTTCCTGGGTTTCAGAACGTTTTATGCGTAAACGTCTTGGACGTTGTGAACTAATGGGGGCAAGTTCCTGTTGTCATCGATTACGTTCCGCGGCGGGATTTTGTCCACTTGGTTGGTTTTTGAGGCAGTTGTGTTTCGCTCGTGCGAGCGTTCCATTCCAACACTCGCATTTAACATAGATCTTGGAACACCGAGTAGAGGTTTACGACTGAAAAGATTCACTGTGTAAATACATGCACGCCGACTACACGAGGATGTACGAGGCTTTTACAGTCGTTTACCCACATTCTTCTTACAGACTTTGGTTTCCAGGGCACTTGGTTGCCACATTCTCACATTGAGGTTCGACCCTGGGTCGTAACAGTTGTCCACTCTTTTCGCGAACGGTGTTCAAGTTCATGCGGTGCGCACCGTCGTTTCCGCTGAACAAGACCAAAGAAGACAGTGAAACGTGTATCCTGACGTACGCAGCACTCAAGTTTCCTCTTAGCCGACGCCGGTTTCAAGTCTGTCCTTAGTACAAAAACTCTTACATAGTCCTTGTTATAACAACATATACATAATGGAAAACACACAACACACCAGAGTTGTACAGTCTGCGGCGTTGCCACCACCTCCACCATTTCTTGCAGTCCCCGGACAGCCACTGCAGGCTTGGCCTGCTTGGAAAGAAACTTTCCTATCGTTCTTAGGTGCGTCGGCTCTTGAGCAAGTCGAACCTAAAAGAAAGAAGCAGCTCATGTTTTAATTGTTAGGAGTCGAAGGACAACGTATTGTTTCTGCCTTTGGGTTATCGAGTCTTCCTGCTATTGAGCATGAACTGAGCTCCATGATGAATTCCCCACGTTTCTGAAGGCGGTAGAAAAACACTGCGTTTTCCAGTTCCCTCGCAATATAACGTAAGAAGCTACGTCAGCGAATTCAACAGCCAGGTGAAAGCGTTACAGAATTTCTCGCGGCTTTGCGCCATCAGTATGATCTTTGTCCATTTCAAGAACAGTCGGAAAAACGTCTATGTGACTTGTTTCTCGATGGTTTGGATTCCCGCCGTATCCAAGACCGGATATTACGAGAGTGTATGGACGCACAGGTACCAACACTCGATCGTGCCGTCCAGTTGGCCCTTCAGTTTGAGCACTTAGCGCTCACATCAGAGCAGTATCATCAGTTCCATCGAGCGGCGCCTGACGCCCCCAGTTGCACTGCTCCCGTGGAGTATGTTGCGGTACCTGACAACGAACGCACGCAAGTGGCCTTTCGCCGCGGAAGTCAATCGTCGACAGCCTCCCCGAGAGACGAACGTTCAGCTACACAAAGTGCAGGTTTCCCGGCCTGGCCCTACGATCGCACTGCGCCTGCGCCAAGGTTCTTTTGTGGGCACCCTGGAACACCCCATGATCCGCGTCTGTTGGTGCGACAGAGCCACGTACAACGTCGTGACCCGCCTCTAGCGAGGTACGAGCCACATCCAAATAAAGACTCCTGCTGGTTTTGTGGTCGTGGAAGCCAATCAAAAGAACATTGTCCTGCATTAAATGCACAGTGTTTCAAGTGCAGCAAGATGGGACACTTTGCGATAGTCTGTGGCAGCCATGCATTACCGCTTGCCTTGGAGGATGATCGCCGTCCACATTCAGTTTTAACTCTTGGTCGAGGACAGCCCTCCAGACGGTCGTGGAGGCCTGGTTTATCAATCAACCACAACTACAACGTGACTACGGACGACGCTCTAGTTCGGTCCCCGGCACCAGAGGCTGAGTAACGCAGCCAGTACAACGGGTTCATCCCAAATAGTCAAGGTCAACGAATATTGCCTCAACCTCCTCATTGACACTGGATCACACATTTCGATTCTAAATAAGAAGATCTTCCAGCAACAACAGGTCCAGGAAGATACGGGTGCATCAACCACAGAGACGTGTCATGCATTACGTGCATCAACCAATTCCAGTGGTAGGTTGTTTTCTTGTACAAGTGAAGTTCAGAAACAGACAGGCACCACTAGAATTCTACGTTATTTGGGGTGGAAGATCTCTCCTTGGCATTGATGGAGTGCGAGAGTTGAAGATTACGATGTCAGGAGCGGAGTTTGAATGTTACTCCGTTGACGCAGCTGGCCAAGGCTCGGCTGCAAGCCACCATGTGAGACCAACTGACATCCCTCGGAGGACGCCGTTCACCGCGTCATCACAACATTCTAGTCAATTGGGTCCAAGTCTACCGTGTGCCTCAGGTGTACGGAATATCGTTTTCGTCACTAGAACTTGTTGTCTGCGTCGCCCGGCAGAATTCAAGTGCTCCCAACGTTCATGGCGATGGTTCGTCGCGACCGGTACTTCCAAGCATCAACGTTCCCCGGTCCCTATCTTCAAGCGGAGACAGCGTGGACATCGAGTCTAGAGAGGTGAAACAGCCAGTTGTAAACCAGTACAAAGTATTCTTCAAGCCCGCCAGCACGGGACACTTCCAAGCTTCCTCCTGGATTCACAGAGTTCGAACATTTGTCCACGCCAGAGCTTGGTCTGGTAAGGAATCAAACGCATACGGTCAAGGTACGCCAGAACGTGCGTCCTGTACAGTGAAGCTTACGTCGTCTCCCCGATCACCCCGCGTGATGTCGTTTCCGAAGAAACCTTGAAGCTTAAACGCCAAGACGTCATCGAGAGAATTAACACCCCTGAGTGGATCTCTCCTATCGTCGCAGTAAAAAAAAAAAAAGGACGGCAGCATACGGATGTGCGTTGACCTGCGTGCTCCCAACCAGACCGTCGTCACAGACTCTTTCCCTTTGCCTCACATTGATGAGCTTCTCAACTCCATGCAAGGAGCGTCATATTTTTCCAAGCTGGACCTGGCGTCCGCGTCCGCGTGCCATCAGATTCGACTCGATCCGGTAAGCCGGGATCTGACCGCATTCATTACCCATGACGGACGTTTTATATGAAAAGAGCTTAGCATCGGCTCCTGCGGCATTTCAACAGATCATGTCCAAGATTCTCGGAGGATGTAGAGCAGTACAGTTTTATTTAGATTACATTATTGTCTATGGATCCTCACAGGAGGAACATGATCATAATTTACGTGACGTGTTGTCTGCTATCTCCCGAGCAGGGATGAAACTGAATAAGAAAGGCGTGTTTAACGTACGTGAGCTCACATTGCTGGGCCATAGTCTTTCCATGGACGGGTTAGCACCTCTTTTATCAACGGTAGATTACGTTCAGAATTTTGAAGCTCCCTCAGATGCATCCAAGCTTAGGGCGTTTTTGGGTTTAGTTGAATATTATAGCAAGTGCATTCCGCACTGTTCAACGATAGCCGAGCCGATACGGCGCCTTCTACGTAAAGGCGTGCGTTTCGTATGGTCCCCCTGAAGCTCAGGCGAGTTTTGAAAGGGTTAAAACGAGCATCCAGAATGTTCCCTTTTTGTCTATGTTTGGCCCATCCTTGCCAGTCGTAGTATTGACTGATGCTTCTAACTATGCTCTAGGCGCTGTCCTGCAGCAACAAGTTGGAAAGCATTTTCGTACAGTTGCTTTCGCTTCTAGGTCACTCACCGACGCTGAGCGTCGATATTCCACCGGTAAGAAAGAGGCTCTAGCTTGCCTATGGGCATGTGAAAAGTGGCATGTATATCTATGGGGTCGTTTATTCACCATTCGCACAGATTATCAGGCGTTAGTGACCCTGCTCTCCAACCAAGGTTCAGGGGTACGTCCTTTGCGTTTCACCAGATGGGCTTCTCGTTTGTTGATTTATAACTTCCGTATGGTATATCAGAAAGGTTCTGACAATTTGGTCGCAGACGCTCTGTTTAGGCTTCCTAGTTGTGATACAAAGAACATGTCTGTCGAAGAGGACATCGCGTCCCTCATTATTACTCCATATTTTTGTGCAGATTTTCAAACAGCTACGGCAAATCACCTGGTTTTTCCTGGTGTGATACACCACACCATGTCGACCTGTCCACAGGATAGTGCCAGGGCTCCAGACTTGCGTCCATACTTCAATCTCAGAAGTCAACTGTCAGTGCATAACGAACTGTGGATGCAAGGCGAAAAGATAGTTGTTCCGCAAGCTCTCAGAGAAAACATCATAAATATGGCAGATGAAACACATCAAGGAATCGTGAGGACCATCAGCATTGTCCGAGATAGCTATTAGTGGCCACGGTTGGATGAATACATCAAGCACAAAGCATTGCACAGTTTGTAACTCGACAGACAAAACCAGTCAAGACAGCACCTGCTCCGCTGCAACCAGATCAATTTCCAGAACAGCCCTGGGATAAGCCTGGTTTGGACATTGTGAGACCAATAAACAAACCACCGCCCCGCCAACGATTTTTCATAGTCCTCATCGACTATCATTCCAAGTGACCGAAAGCGCAACACACGTTGACAGCAACATCAGCGACAGTCATCTCATTCCTTAAGAGCATTTTTGCTCGGGAAGGTCTTCCTCGCGAGATCGTTGCAGATAACGGTGTACAGTTTATCTCCCGAGAATTTGAAGAGTTCTTGCATCAGCACGGGATAAAACATCGCAAGTCACCTCTTTTACTACCCAGAGTCCAATGGGCAAGTCGAAAGGTTTAGCAGAGTGTTGAAATCTTGTTTGCGACTGGCAACAGTGCACCGACAACCCCTCCCCGAGGCAGTCCAGGGGTATCTAGAAGCGTACAGGCGTACAGCGCATCCAGTCACACGACAAGCTCCTTCAGTTTTGCTACATGGCAAAATCCATAGGTGAAGAATGGATATGTAAGGTATACCGGCACCAGAAGGGACAGGCAGACATATGAATCAAGCACAATTTCACGAGCGAGTTGAAAAGTATCAATCCAAAGATGAAACAGTATGTACATACTCGAAGAGTAGCAAAGCAGCCAAGATTTACAGTTGGAAAATCAGTCAGCATTATTCGTCCGCTACACCAGGGTAAACTTCACAGCAAGTATACAGAACCCCGAGTCATACAAGAACAAGTGTGCCCCGTTACGTATCGCATGCAAAGCTAAGAAGTTTTCTGCAGTGCCCTCACAGTTACAAGAAAGCCAGTCAAAAACAAACAGCCATCAACACAAGACGTTTGGCACAAGAGTATTTCGATGATGATGATGATGATCCTACTACTGACCAGATAACTGTGCCTTTCAGGCATATTCAGTCCAGAATTTTCACGGCATCGCTCAACAAAGATGTTGCTTCCAAGAATCCAGCACTTACGGCTACAAGAGAGCCAGCGGTACCTTGCGCTTCGCAACCCGAGCCAATGGTATCTTCATGAGTGAAATGTTTTCATCCAGCGAATGCGAGCACACCAGTCGCATCGCGTCCAGCGACACCAGAATCGATGCCTCCCCTGGAGTCATCACACAGTGAAGTGAGTGATTCGGTTGTGATCATACAGTCCCCAGTAGTGACAACAGTGCCGTCCCTGTCGGTTACAAGAGAAGTGACTGATGTTCCTGAACAGCAACGACACGCAAGTACTCAAGCAACAAGCTCCATAAGAAGGTCCACGAGAAAGAAACGGTTACCCGAGAGACTCAAAGACTACGTACTTTCTTTTGTTAGCGATGCGTCAAACCACGCGTCCGTGGAAATCATTGACGTATGAGTATTTAAGTGAATAATTGCTCCATGTGTGTACATGATGAATGACAGTGTCAAACGCAGTCTAGGAGTAATTTTTTCGTTTCAGAGTGCATAACGCTAGTTTAGGAATTTGTTATTTTTAAGTGTAATGCGAGATTTTTATTATTTATTTTTCAACGGACATGCATTTACAACGGACATGTACCGCGAGAGTATAACGCTATTTACGTATAAGGGAACTTTCCCCATTGACCGCGTTTTTTAGTCTGCTAGTGCTCATTTTGGACATCTGGTCAGAGTCAAAGTAGTCAAACAGGGCCTTTGGTGTCATGCTCTGAACAAGCGGAGAATTAACGCTACTAACAAGAACAACTAACACCATTGTTCCGAACATGACTTAACAGTGTGTTGCACCATATTAGGCATACTCAAAACATTTTGTAAGGAAAAAGAAAATGATTAGAAAATGATCAGAGCCTTCAGTTGTCCGAGTGAGCATTGTTGCACTTCCGTTTGTGTTCTCATTTTATGGGAAGGAGAAATGTAGTGTGTAAGCTAGCTTCATCTAGGAGAGCTATGGGCAATGGTTGTCTTGGAATGCAACGCTGACAAATGAACGGCATCGCTCTTTGCCACGTGCCGTCGACACGCTTCGCTCTTTGCCACATGCCGTCTTGACGACAGCCAGGATGCCGTGATTAGTTGCACCGCATTTACATTGTTGAAGGATTAATAAAAAAGCAGCGCTCGGGGAGCGCGAGAGATTTGCCTGAACCGCCACCTCGACGAGATGTCTCCTTGATCGAACCTATTGAGGGTTGATGTCCCAAGTCGGAATCACCGGGCCGTTCCACGGCATAGAACCACGCTTGACAACTCGGCCGGCCACACTTACCGGCCACACGTCATTGGTAGTCAGCTCAGTATAGACTCTAGATCAAGTATGAGACAAGGCGGCGTTATGATGCGGACCAGGGGCATCGCCCCTTAAACATAACATGAGTATTTGCCTCAAATTTTCTTTCCATTTTGGCACTTCCCAGAGAAGCCTGATGGTTCCGCACTCAGGCCTGCTGCTGTCCACGATGTGTGTGAGGCTGTCGATTCAGGATGCTGTCGTATCAGCCACAATAAACCCCAACTCCGTTTTTTCAGGATAGGTCTAAAGTAAACGGAAATTCATGAGTTATTGCCGTTTTTTATAACTATCATTAGCCGATTCCCCTCAGTTATTGCTATCACGATCCTTCTCGTCAGTTATTTTCACCAAACCAGCTGCTAAATGCGTTTTTGACCCGTCTTTAAGCTTTTCTATCGCCCAAGGCAGCGTTTATGCTTGTACATGCTCCTTCCAAATGTGTCGCCTTGATGGAGCGTGGCGCCGGTGCGAGACGTGGCTGACAATTACGAGCGCTAGCAGCTTCACTCGGCGTCTACTTCGCATTTCAGTAAAACGTGACTTACCTGCCGAAACATGCAGAGCGTCGCCGAAACATGCAGAGCGTCGCCATGGCCGGGTTCAAAGCCAGCGGTGCAGTGCAAAAGCTGCAACTATGCTAGACATCGGCAGCCTAGTTCTACACCCGAGCCAATAGGTTCCATCAATTAAAAGATAGCGCAAACACTCGTAAACCTTAAACTAGGAGTCCTCAAATCGCCTTCGGGTTACTCAAGTCGTGAGGATCCTTCTCACGAGATTTCTGGGCAAGCTTGAAGAAGCACAGCTTGTTGCACCCTATGAATTCGAGGCTGCGGTGGAACCTCCGCATACCGTACTCGTCCTTAGCAGCTTGGCCATTTTTCTGCCTTTTCCTGTTGTAACCTAAATATACGTCGCTTTCTTTTTTCAAAACAACGTTTTATTTTTTTCTGAAATATAAGACCAATATAACCGGGCAAATAGAACTGCGCGGTTCATATGAACCAGACAGCGTTCAATGATCTCACGTGCCATGTAAGGCCCATACCGGCACAAGCAGCCACTGCATTTCTTCGCCAGAGATGGTATTTTATGTTGTTGTTTCGGTACTGATCGTATTGGAGGCTTGGCAATTGAAGAAACTCTCCCACAAGTAAAATTAGAAAAACGTATTTTCTTCGCTGGGGTCCTTGATCTTTGTCTTCATCACTGGCAGATCGGCCAGACGCAAAACCCAGCGTCACGTGCGCTGCCTGGTGGTTCTTTTTTTAGCTCTGAGTGGAGCGAGGGCTATGGGCGGAAGGTCAAAACTTTGAGGGGTGCGGATATTGTTTTGTAGCACGTGCAGCGAAAGCAACAACCGAAGCTTCGAGCTCGGACTCGCAGTCCTCCCTTCTGTCCACGGTAATGGCGCATTCACACTGGAAGCGGATCCGCGTTCGCGAAGCGGTTGCGGATGCGGTTCGCGAGCGACCCCGTTCAGACACACCCAGAGGCGGTTGGCGGTTGGCGAGAGGCGGTTGGAGGTTTCTCGGCGATAACGCGTGATCTTTTGAGAGTTGCGTTTGGCAACCTTGTTTTACAATCCAAAATCCACTTTAATCCACGATCCAAAGCCAAAATTTTGCTATTTTGGCACACGGAACATTTTTCTTCGGGATGTTCGCACCACAGCGGTTCGCACGCATCACGAGTTCAGGCAGCGAAAAAAGAGACATGGACCCGCTAAACTCGCCTGTGCTTCCCTCGACTTCGCCCGCAAGCAAAGCCCAGCTAGGCGCGCCTTGCTGACTCAGAACAGGATGCCCCCGACCTTTTCTTCGAAGTGGACCCTTCCCGCATGAATAGCTGACCTTGTTTTCGGGAAAGAGGGCCAGTGTCCTCCCTCGTTGTTCGCTGTTATCATTTTCGAAGTTGTGAACGGTGGGGTGGACCGTGGTGCGGGGAATGTGTTCGGTGCTAGCCGGTCGTGGCTTCGTTGGTGGCGGACTCTCCTCTCGTCACTCGAACGTCGATCGAGTCTACTGTTTGTTTGACATTAAGCTCAAATAAACGCCGTATGGATTACCTCTGCATCGTCTGGTACGTACACTTTATTTTTTGAGTATGTTCCCTTTATTTCTTTTGTTAGTAGTACTCGTTACGGGTCGAGCTAGCGCAGGTACCCTGCCCGCTCCGCGGTATTGCGTTGGCTAAGCAATCAGGCTCACGACGTCTCTATCGGCCTTCGTGGTGGTCATGCACGGTGTCCAAAGCTTTCAGTAGTTCACGCGACTATCTTAGTGGGTACAAAAGCTGACATTTCGGTCGATCAGGGGCGGGTTCCGACGTTCTACGGGCAGAGACTAGCAAGGCAGCGAGCTTCGGGCTGTGGCACCCGGAATAATAAACAAACTCTTACCCGAACCAAATCACCGGTGCGAAGCCCGTTAAGATTACGAGTCAATTCTTTTCGCGGCGGACTCAAGTGACGGACGTGAACATCACGTTTCTCCGTTGATTTGTCTGCTGTAACGCTAGGACTACAGCGCCTTGGACGCCTCACCAGCGACAGGTGCCATCTTGTTTGAAAAGACACTGACGTCACGTCAGCGTCGCGTTCCGATTGGTTGCCGCTTTGCGGTTCGTGAAAGCGGTTGGGAGAAATCGGTCCCGAAGCGGTTGGCAAAAACGCGCTCAAACCGCTCGATCTCAGCCGCTTTGCGGTTGAGAACGCGCGGATCCGCTTCGCGTTTGCGGATCCGCTCCCAGTGTGAACGCGCCATAACAGTGGTATTTAGAGCCAGATCCGCGAACTAAACACGGACCTGCGGATTTCTCCGTAATGACGTCAAAATCCCGTGATACGCACATTTCTCTAGTCCGCGGACCTGGTTCCCACAGCTTGTACGGCGGTGTAAACTTTACCTTACATTGTTAATTATTTAGTTCGTCGACTGCTAATTCATGCAGGAAACAACCGGTGAAAATTTTGATTCTGTACGGTCAAGCTAGGCAGATAACGCTAGAGTTATATTATCGCCTCTACACTACATAGTGAGCTTCAATTTTATGTCGTTTTTAATAGTAATTAAGAGTTCGAATCTTAGTTTATTAACAATATATGAAAGTCAACATTTCGAGATTTCACGATACGGTCTTATCAGGAACTAAATTTAATTAGTCACGCTTAAACCCCGGTTTCAAAGACGCGTTTATTTATGTCATTTATTTATTATACGGCTGCCCGTTCCATCCCTCCAAATCTTCTTTTCCAAGCTTTAATTGGGGCTCTAGACGCGGTTTTCGGCGACAAATTCCCCTCGAATCCGAAGCCTCGCATTTCTGTATTATCCGCGATCCGCTGGACCGCAATCTGCGATGGCTCGTACGAAACGAGCACACGCGCGAGCGCGTCTTTATAATGGGATTATGCGAGTATCGCGCAAGCGACGGCCGATGCTTCCCAACTCCACGATCGCCGAGTTACAGAGGGAGACGCGATCGAGCACGGCAAAAGAAGAGGAGGCGTACGCTTATTGCGATTATAATTTCGAAGCGAACGAACCCAATTTAGACACAGTCGAAGAAAAACGCCGCATCGCCGTTTGCAGTTCGAGTATAATCTGCGTCATTCGCTTCGGCGTCACATGGCAAAGAGCGAGCGCTCCTGCCCCCTTTCGGACCGATAAGAGCGACGAGAGGCGAAGCACGTGAGAGCCATGACGAAGGTGCAGGGGCGAGAGCGTAGCCCAAGCAGTTGGAGTAGAGGGGAAGGAGGAACTCCCCTTTTACTTGGTCCCCCTTTTTTTTTGCTGCGTCCCATACCGTCTTTGTGCCCCTCGGAGATAAGCCTGCGGCTCAAAATTAGTACAAAAGCGGTTTTGCTCTCTCTCGCCCCCGTTCGTGGCTTGGACAACTTTACGATCAACTAGTGAGACAGACTTAGTCACGTGGTTCCTTCCGACCTCGCTGATTGGCTCACTGGGACCGCAGTCTCGGCCGTTTGCCAAGTTACGCTGAGACGGCGATCAAGACTGCGGGCTAACTTTGTTTGCGATCGGGAGTTTGGATCGCAGATTGTAGCGGTGGAAGTTAGCCGCGGGGCGTCTTGGTGCTAGTGCTTCTACGCGCTTACGAGGACACTGTGTGTTTGTTTTTGTGCTTGTGTGTGTGTTGGGGGCCCTGCACGAAAACTATACAAGCGTGCGCTAATAATCGCGGCAATGTACTCTGATTTCTCTTGATTTGATTGAGCCCCCAAACTTTGAATAGCTAACGAACTAATTGTTTTTTTCTGTTTCGGATTGGAGGTTGCGTTAAAACTGGCGGCGCTCACTCTTGGAAGTTAGGAAGTTTTATGCCTGCACCTGGTACGCACGAAATAATGCGATGGAGGGTCCGAGGCGTTTATTAATGCTTGATTGCATTCTTGCTGCAGTTAACTTTGACTTAGCCTTGAGAAATGAATGGTGCCACGGCAAGTCACAGTCGAAAAGAGTTGGCAGGCTGCCGAACACTTGCGCCACAAACTCCACCAACCGCACATAGCAAATGCAAAAAAAAAAAAAAAAAAATTAGCAACGGGGAAGAGGGGAGGATTCTGAGACGCTTCGAGAAGACTTCACCAGCTGTAAAAACGTCGAAAATAAGAACAATAATCAACTGCGCTTCTGTGATTTCCTTATATTCTCTATTTAGCTCGTTATGGCTACCAACCTCTCGGATTTAGCAAAATGCTCACTATTCACCAGCTAGCCTTCAGCGTCATCATTGCTCAGTGCCTAGTATTTTTCGCCCGTTTAAAATACTTCATATGTACGTTCGAATATTGCTCTACATGTTAAAATTGTCTCTAAAGCATCTGTATTTTGCGCAAAATACTCAACTCCATTTCCGTGATTTCCATCTATTCTCTGTTTGGCTCGTTATATTGCTCTCACTAGAACCACCAATGACTATGCCTAACTTTGTTCCGCCTGCCTAAATTTTGCTTATGGATATTTGTGAACTTTTTTTAGTATATTGCAAAAGTGTTTCAGACTGTTATTTTCGTACACATCAAGCTTGAACTTGAACTTGAATAAGAAATAGAAACGGTGCAAAAGGATAAAGTGGCTCTGTTAGACACGGCGTGGAGCGCCTGGAAGTCCGAGACGGAACTAAGCGTCCGCTGCATTCCTCATCAAACGAAGTTCTGCATGTGACGCGTTTATCGATAAATCGAAATACATTTGCAAATTTTTGAATGCGAGTGCTCGTATTTCGTAGTTATCTCGCAGTGCGTGCGGCTTGTATGCATTTGCTGGTCTTTCTTCTTGATCTGGTTTGAGAAACACGTAACGGCGTCGATGCCGATGAGGGCTTCTCTCCTGTAGACTGTTCTCCGCCCGCCTGCAAAACGTCTTGCGGGAAAGCCGATTCTCTTCGTGGGCGTATATTGTGAGAAAGCTTGCTGGAACGCTTCCTCTGTGGCGCAGACTCGGAAGCACTAGTAACTGTACTGCCCCGCATGGCAGAATTAATAATCTAATGAGATAAGCCGGTGATGGAGACGAAGGACATCGTCCTTTGTTGGTCGCGTTGACTGTGAGGTAGACGGAATGAACGTGTTTCAGTCACTGAGGCTGCATTGCAACTTAAAGTCGTGCTCCAACGGTTTTTCGAGCGACCCAAACTAAACACGGTTTCGGAATACAGAGTTTTTTTTCTTCTTCCCAGCATGCTATTTAATATTTATAAATTCAAAATAGCTATAGAGAAGACGACAGATAAATGGCTTGACAAAAGTAGCATTCAATTTTTTTTCCGCTCACGGCAGTGGGGGACGTCACACGTTGTCTAACTTGCGGAAGTCGAACAGTCAGGCTATGAAAGCGACGTACTTTACGAAATTTTAATTTGTTTCGCTGGCGTGAGTTCTTTTTTTTTTTGCATTGATTTCACATTATAAAATTTCTTCTAAGCCAAGGGTCTTCAAACCCCGGCCCGTGGGCCAGATACGGCCCTCATATATCGTCTGGCCGGCCCTCCGATGGCCACGGTATTTGCAGTGATACCTGGCCCGGCTGCCCTGCTGTCAAACCAAAAATAAACGCGTATAAATAAAAAAGGATGGCGCTGAAACGCGCATTAAAACCTCAAATTACAACATCAGAAGAAAAATAAACAAGTAAAAACTGCGTTGAACGCGGGTTCTTTCGCCATGATATTCATTGCACATCGTGCACCAACATTACTATTCATTGTCCCTCTTTCTGTTTTATATCTGTGTAACTGTGTTAACATTTCCTTGCGTTCTCTCGTATATCGCACTCAGAGTATTCTGCCATAACTACTGCATATTGTTATCAATCATCAGGTCTACCGTTGTCGTTAGTTCTCTGCCCCGTGTGAATACGCCAAAGTTTCTATTTGATTTATGCCTGGTTAGGCTTGTGGGTCAGAATTATTTTAAAATGTCATATTTAGCAACATATTGAATTTCAAAATAAAGTATATGTAATCATCTACCTTACACACGTTTTAAATTGGTACTATAGTATATGTTTTAGTATTTAGATATCTATTCACGTTTCTAGATTTAGTACTTCCTCATCTATATTCACTTGTTTATTTTCCGGCCCTCGAGACTGAGGCTGCCCCTTAGCCGAAATATTTGGAGACCCCTGCTGCTCAAAATATTCGTGAACGAGCTGTACTGCGTCCTGTTGCAACTCCTGACGTCAGGTTTTCAGCCGTTGCAGTGCAGCCTCTCAGCCTCTCACACAAATTAAAAAATTGGCAACTTCGCAAAAATAAATAAATAAATAAATACTGTAACCTGTAATTTGGAGGACCATTTCATATGCATCTATTAGTGTGTTCAACCAACCTTGAGGTCAAATCATTGATAATTTTTATGCTCAATAATAATAATAATAATAATAATAATAATAATAATAATAATAATAATAATTATTATTATTACTCTTTTTAAACATTTTACCGGAAGTCAACTTTAAAAGGTGGTCTGATCTTGCAGAAAATTAAATATTTCGACCAGGACAATGAGGTGCGCACCCGCAGCGATTTGCTATGAGTGTATTCCTATCATGAAAACAGCTTTTATAACAGCCTCATATACTAACAACTTCTATGTGTAATCTTACAGTATCTTGATATACGTGAAATGTGTCGCACTGTGGGCTGTTACGTTCCGAATTCCGGTGAGGCTGTGCTCCAACAACGGCACACCTACAGGGACGGTGCTCAACACCATCGGTAGACAGAGACTATCTCGAAGACGAGGAACCAACGTTACCAAAACCCTCAGTTGGGAAACTCACCCTTGAAACCTGGACCGCTCGCGTCCCTCAAGACCAAACTAAATACGATAACAGCGCTACCTTTTGGCGAGCGCCCATACTTCGTTTCACCTTCCGTCCAGACGCAGCCGATGCTACGAGATTATATGACGAATCAGACAGCGTCAAAAGGGCACCATCATGGTGCTCGTGATATTTCTGTCCGTGTTCTGCTCATCGCTGAACCAATCATAAACAAAGAGAGGCACAGTGACTTGCAGCTTGCGGCTGCTGTGATTGGTCCCATTTTCTCGTAGCATCCGCTGCGTCTGGACGGAAGGTGGAAACGAGCTATAGTCCTTTAACATTAAGGATTTATTTCTATTGCTCCGGTGAAATTGCACAGCGAGATGCCGCCACCGGCTCTTGTGCTACTCGACTTGAACCGATACGTGCTGACGTGCAGTTCCCGGAGTGGTCGCTACGGGAGAAAAAGGCGTCGCGATCGCCATTAGTTCTGCTCTCGAATACGGATCGGAGCCACTTTTTTAAAGCAGGCTCTATGACCAGTTTTCCCAAGTGAATTTTTCTTGTAACGCTGCCCAAAACTAAAGGTTTTTAAACATCTCCCGAAGTGGCCAACGTGAATTGATCTTCGTCTTCCTTTTTCTTTGACATAAAGAGAAGCTGCTGCTTCGAAGCCATAAATTTTCGAGTCAATGACAGGGGCTGTTGGACCCCATTTTCATTAATGTCAAGAACCACCACCAATCACACCAGGATCCCGCCGGTGACGCATTATCGTCACGTCACTGCGGTTATAAAAGGGGGACCCGCGGACATGCGCTGCGGAGACAGAATGGGACTGACCAACGTTTTTACTATCATCTAATCATGTCCCATTAAAACATCGTTACCATAAAGCCCAATCCCGGTCTGACGCCTGCCCGTCCTCCAGCCCTTAACTGGGCCTAGTTTGATCAGTTTTGCAGGCATCTTGTCTTTATAACACCCATTTGACTCACAAGAATCTTTGTAGAGGGTTAAGGAACACAAAGGCACGAGAAGCATGCAGGGCAATAGTTACCCGGTGATAGACTTTGAAAACATAGAAGCAAGCCTATATCTGACCGGTTAATTTAAAAACTAGCGGAGATAGGCAATGCATGTATGTAAATGTAAACGTTTAATATATTAACAATTCATGGTAGGTGTAACAGCTTCAAATAACGAGGACGATAAAAGGAATATACACGACAGGACAACAGCTGTACTCGCAACTTAAATGTTTTATTTGAAAAGGAAAAGAGAACACATACGTCAGTACCAGATAACACAGTGTGTGATCAAGCAATACGCTCTCCACGAGGCCCATGTCATCAAAATGGGTTCACTAGACGCAACCCATGCCAGTCATGGTCTGGCGCAAAGAGGACAGCTCCTTATCGCATCACATAAGGCAACCAACGGCTCACTCACACATCTTTCTCCGAGGCAAGAAATATAAAAAGCCTCAATAATTTCGCGAATGACCCTCTCTCTAATCCTCCCATCAACCGCCACCTCGTCAAAGGCCGGCTGACACGTGCAGTCTCTGCAATGCAAAGGGAGGAGTCCCCCCACCTTGGCCCTCAGCGAATAAACATGCTCCCGGAGCCTATCATTAAAGGGGCACTGACACATCAAATTCATATATTTTTTTTATTATCCGAAACGATTGAAAACGATGCCGGGACATTACCCCAAATTCGAAATTTGGGAATTCAGTATTTGTGAAGTAAAAAAACAATTTCCAAATGCCGAATTCGAAGTTCCCGCACGATCCGTGCCGGTGCGTTGACGTCAAATATGTGCGGAGTCCTGAGAGTCGACTGTCTGTCACGACTCCGTGCTGTTGCCACCGCGACCCGAAGCCAGAAGGAAAGGAGCGGGAGATAAGGGCGTCGGCGGACCGGAAAAAAAAAAACGGTTTTGTTTCGTACGAGCGGTGCCGCCTGCCCAGGCGGCATGTTTTCTCGAGGTAGGATACAATTCCAGAAGGCGACATCACATCAGACTCCATTTTGGGGCCCTAAACTCGTCAAACGCAAAGTTGCAGTTGAAAGTTCGCGGAGTCGGGCCGATTGGACGCCGGCGAAAAAGCGTGAAGTCATCGTCGTGAGAGGCCAATCGGTGCGCTCCGTCAACTTCGGCCCCAACGTTGTGTTTGACGAGTTTAGAGGCCTTGGTATTTCAAAAAGAAGTTCCGTAGTGCGTTCAAAATTGCGTTAAAAGCATGCTTTACGATTGCCGTTATTAAATGTTATAGAAATGTTGCCTACAAAGCTTCTAAGTTTCATGATTTTTGACGTCACGAATCAAAAGAAGCGAGGAGGCGAGGAGCGGAGAGAAGAACGCCGAAAAACAAATAACGCGCGCGCCCGTGAAATATTTTTTTTGCGATGCGTTTTTTTTTGCTTGTTTATGACTACAACTTGCACCGTTTTAGGCAATAAAAAATTACGGCCCTTGGGGTGTCAGTGCCCCTTTACAGCAGCCTTCCTGTCTGGCCTGTGTAGAAAATTCTACACAGGCCAGACAGGGAGGTTCCTTAACGATAGGCTCCGGGAGCATGCTTACTCGCTGAGGGTCACGGTGGGGGGACTCCTCCCTTTGCATTGCAGAGACTGCTTGTGTCAGCCGGCCTTTGACGAGGTGACGGTTGAAGGGAGACATAGAGAGAGGGCCACCCGCGAAATTATCCAGGCTTTTTTTTATATTTCGTTCCTCAACAACCTCAACAATTCAACATAGCTTATACTTTGCTATGTGTTCTTATTTGCTATTTGTGTCGTCGATCTCTTTCCGCCATCCCATTTTCCCGTGTCGATAAAATTTTTGAGGGAGCTGCAATACTAAAAATGGGTGCAAGAGAAAAAAAATAAATAAAATCGCGGTCCTTGCAATGGGCGCTAATGAATTAATTTTTATGTTGCCAGTTAACCCATTTGTGCTTATGAAAGCCCGTTTGTTTTACCCGCCGTCAAATGTCGGGTGTTCAGTAGAAACAGTAACTGTCTTTTTTTCACTGCAAAAATAAACAATGAATTTCAGAATGCTCAGTCTCTGCCTCAATGTAGCGACACGACCGCTTGGATGCCAACGTTTAAAAACCTAACGCTGTGTCTGGATCAAGGGGTCATACGCGAATTTCATAACTTTTCAATCGAGAAGATGAAACCCTTTTTCTGTAGCATGAACCATTCGTTTTCATGTATTCGTGGACTTAGTTTGGCCGACATTTTCGCATTAAAAGGTTTTGAAAATTTCGTAAAACTTTTTATTCGGATAAAGATAAGGCGGGAAATTTTGGCCTCTGGTTCCAACCACTTGAGATGTACTTCGCGCAGAGACTGAGTGTTCAGTCAAGGGCAGTTTATTTTTGCATTGAGAAAATCATGTTAATTTCTTGTCTCTCAATTCACGCAACACTTCATGCCCCTCCTGCTTATTGGGCAGAATATTGAACTATAGGGGGCGCTTTATCGAGCTTGTTGTCACAAGATCCTGGTGCTTACTTACACAACAAAGCAAAAAAAAAATATTTTTCTTCGCTTAGCACAGTTTTGGCACGAGCGTATCGCTCGGACCGGTGCTTTAGTCGCACGAGGAGCGGCCACCGAAATGTCATCTTCAATTTCTGTGATAAAAAACAAACAAAACGATACGGTTTCTTGTCCCCACAGCTGAAGCGTATCACTAGTGGCGTAACTCTTCGATCTCCTCCCAAATAGGAAGTATTCACTGGCGGCCATAGCTGTGTGCACGACTGCTGAACGCGTGCTGATGGCGAGCTTCCACAGTTCTTTTGTAACGCGCATTCCACACTTTCAAGATTGCCGGTCTTAGCAGCATATTAATGTAGGCTCGTTCAGAGCATGCGCTCTAGACATCACCCACAAATATGGCGCCCAGTGAATACTCCTTATAGTCCCGAACAAAAATAAGTTTGTTTTTATAATTTATTAAGTTATTTGAAACAGTGTCGCTAGTATTTGTGCACTGTTAAGTAACGTTTTCCCACTTTCACTTGTCAACGATCGCGCACTCTTTACGAAATTTCAGAAGCCGAGCAATATTTACACAATAAAGACTTTCTGGCTCCATCAAAAACAAATCACAGAAGCCACCGTCTCTACGAATAAATTAGAAATCAACGAGACATGGTACGACATTACAACCGCTTTCAACCAGTTAGAACATATACTAATTCCCAAGGGGCGACAACGTGGTCCCAAGCTGGAAACTCAAGGTGGTAAACGAACATCTGCTAGATGAGAAAGCCTTATTGTTGTAATATCAACATCACCTAAATATGACCAATAGGGGGTGCAGCGTTCGTCTGGGACTGGGGCTGGGGCTGGTGTCCAATCAGTGAGGATCCCAGTTCCAGGGGAACTCTGGTGCAGCAAAATACGCACTGTTAGCGTACACTAAAGGCTTCACCCCCCCCCCTAATTTTCTTTTACAACGCCTAAACACACATACACCGGTTTCTTATCTGTGGCCATCGCTATTCTTTTGGGGACGACAACCGTTCAGCACTACGGCTTGCTGATCTAGGTGTGGTTGGGAAAGCAGAGGTAGAAGGAAGCCAAGGGCCACGAAGAGAAGGGCAAGATAGCGAGAGGGTATCAAATGTTTAAGTGGGGCTTGGTATTGCTTCGACAATTTTTTTCTTCATTAGCGATATTTTGTTAAGGTCGAATTAAAACAACAATATTCGCGGGTGATATGTTGTACACGTCTTGTTCTGTACGATGTACGAAACCCATCCATTGCGCAAGAAAGAAGTTATTTCTTGGACTAGTCCGCAGAGGCAACTTTGGGATCAAAAATAAAAGTTTTTGCTTAGATATTCCGCACTCCGCGCATAGTTCGCACTCCGCGCATAGTTAATCGACACGAAAATTATCTCATACACAGCACACCTTGGCACGTGTCTGCTTTCTTAGCTTCGCAAAGAAGCTATCATTGACATACTCTTTAATTCACATAATTTGACACGTCTCATCATAATGAACTAACTGTCTTCAAAAACAGAATCTCGCATTTTCCGCACCTCTAGATCGTGCGCACCGCGTAAAAATTCGTCTTTTATACTTGGATATACTCGTGAAAACTCATCTTTTATAAACGGAAAATAGAGAACCTCTATCATTTTCACTTAAAAGGGACCATGAAATGACCTTTTTAGTTTAGCCAAATAACTTTTACATTAAACCGTCAATGCTCACTGAACGCCGAACAGGCATCCGTTTTCGTTTCGGTTTTTTAACTTCTACACAAATAATTATTAAAATATCAGTTTTTCTTCCTCTCCAACTCACCGCAAAACAAGCCGCGGCGTAATTTTGACGGTCGTGACGCCCTCTGTGATCGGAACTGGGAGTTCTCCCGGCAGCAGGAGAATGGGAGCATTAGCGGCGAGCTGACGGTGTGCGGGTAGGTTTTACCACAGGATTTTACTACGCTGATGGCGCCGATGCCACCGACATATTTTCTGAATCGGCGCCTCTCATCACCGCGATAGTCATGGACACATCGCAGCTGACGCATAGTTCAATTAGATATTTTGCTCTACAGCGACAGCATGGGACGGTCCCATATCCCGGTACGACGCGCAGCAGGTCGTCAGCGCAACAGCCGTTTCTCCGCCACCGTCAGCCGTTTCCTCGGTATCTCTAAAAAGAAGGGGACGCGCTGCCACACCCTGGCGTAGCAGAAAATGCACAGAGTTCTTCTGTGCTCAAGCTCAAGCTTGATTAACTTTTATTTTGCCAGGATAGGCTCGCACGACAGAGTGGGTAAAGAAAGAAAAGAAAAAGGTGCAGTACGCAGTCTTGGACGCGCCACTAGCTTCCCTGACCATAAAAGTGGGGTCTTCCTTGAATGTGGCTTGGCGCTTCTTTCTCGCGCGACTAACCTAATAGGAAGCCCGAAGTTCCAAACTGGTTAGAGCCTCCCTGTCTCACATAGTGGGGTCTTTCTTTTGCCACATATTTCATGTTGTAACTTGTTGTGAGATTAGTAGTCCATCTTGTCGGTGACTTAGGCTGGTATTGTTCCAATTATGATCGGTTTTTATTCTTGGTCAAGCGTTTTGTGTTACATCTGTTTCTTTTCTTCAGTGAACAGATGTTAAGTGTGGTTTAATAAATAAGTTGTATTATTTATTTTAAAAGTGTTATTTTGTCTACTGAATGTAGCAGTTGTTGACGGCTGTTTAAGTCGAAGTTAGTAATGTTGTGCTGTTGAAAAGTGGCTAGAGTTAGGTTTCATGTGGTAAAATAGTATTCAATATCAGTGCACTCTTGTCCGCATGGACAGATAGTTTCAGTCCTGAAGTTAAATCTCTGAAAGTAACATAGAAATCTGCCATGACCAGTGATCAGTTGCGTTATGTACAAATGTGGAGGGAAGCAGTAAAGAGTATTTTGTATTGACGGAACCCATTTAAATAGTTCCTTTGTTTGTCCTTCGTCCTTCGATTCGCGATCCTATCTCTAATAAGCAAGTTTTAGTACTTATTTTTTAATATTTCTTTTAGACTGAGGTAACAAAACGTATTCACCGAACTGCCTCGCGGACGCAGCAAACTGATCCGCGAGATCGTTCCCGAAAAATCCGGAGTGGCTTTTAACTATAACAGGAAAGGGTAGTAAATGGCATAATTGAAATAATAGTTTGTTTTATTTCAAATAATAAAGGTATTACGTTGTCAGGATTTGATAGCGCTTGCAGTACGGACAGACTGTCAGTGAAAACTACACAGTTCCGTTTTTCCTCAACCATTAATACAAATGTAAAGCTTATAGGATCGCAATCGCCTCTGTAATAAAGATGGAGTTATGCTTGGCCAGGCAGTATTTTCCAACTTTAAGTATTCCACCTTTGTATTTTAAAATGACAAAAGCTGCCCCTACCCTATTAAAAAATTTTGATTCATCTGTATATATGGATAAGGAGTCAGCTACAATGTACTGTTTGCTTCAAACTTTTGAAAATATATGTTAAATATTCTAATGGGTTAATAGGCGAAATGTCAATTGGATATGATATCTGTCTAGGTGAATTGAGAGTTGATCAAAGCTGTAGGGTACTTTGAGTTGAATTATGTGGAAGGTAAATACCTCCATATTGAGGGTTATGTGTAATAGTGAACATTTTGAACATTGTTTTTATTTGTCACGTAAGTTTACAAAAACACATTAACGAGCCGGGTGAAGCCTCAGGGGCTTGTGTACCTGGCTCGGCAGTCGAAGTGAACAGAAGAAACAAAACAAAAAAACAATTTGCACTCTAGCAAAACAATGTAATCCATAAAATACCAATATAACTGGACCATAGGTAGATTAACAATAATAACTCCGAGATCTCAGAAATGCAGACACGTCGCGAAAAACAAAACAACAACAACAAAAAGAAACAATTAGAAGCAAAAAAGACAACAGGAACGTTCATTTCATTGTTCGAGGTTTCTAAGCGATTTTTTTAGCTTTTGTTTTGACGTTAAATTCATTATATTATCAGGCAGGTTATTAAAAACGTGTGGCACATAATACATTCGTGTTCGTTCACCATATTTGGTCCTTATACGGGGTATATCAAATCTAAGTGATGGTCTCATTGGACGCTGCTGAACGTATGGCGTTTTGAAATCAGAGGTCCAGAAATGTCGGAGGACCACTGTTTCTCTAAAAAGCCCCATAAAGGACGGTAAATTAAGTCTATTAAATATACTGTCACTCGTGGGATCTTGCCTATCAAAAGAGACACTTTTCAGAACACTTTTTAGTAAGGAATTAATTCTATTGCGCCAAGAAAGCGAACATCCTGAAAAAAGGGTTATACCATATCGTAAATAACTATACGCGAGAGCATGTGCTAAGGTTTTCCGAACGGAGAAAGGAAGAAACATTTTAATATTATAGAGAGAGCATGACACGCTTCTTAATCTTTTGCATAAGTGTACCATGTGTGTGTTCCAGGACAAATCACTGTCAAAATATATTCCGAGATATTTGACCGTTTGTACATATTCCAGACTTTCACAACTGCACAATCTGCATTTAGAATTGTGTAGTGCTATCGGAACTGAAAGTTCGACTTGCTTACGCGGGTTTCTAAAACAGACCAGTTTGGTCTTTACAGCATTCACTTTGATACGATTAGATTGAAACCAGTCCATAGTGTAAACAAGATCATTTTGGAGTTTTTGAATCGCGACATGATAATCCGCATCACATGAGACTAAAACCGTATCATCTGCATATTGGAATACTCTGCAAACTGAGACAACACTTGGAAGATCGTTTACATATAAATTAAAAAGCAAAGGCGATAACACAGAGCCTTGCGGTACCCCGGCCGTTAAGAGTGTTCTAGAACTCTTTTGAGATTTAAATGATACTACATGGGATCGTCCTGAAAGATAATTTTTTAAAAGTGAAAAAAATGGACCCCTAAATCCCAATTTGTATAGTTTAGTGCAAAGAGTATCATGATTAATGCTGTCAAACGCCTTCGATACATCTAAGAACACCGCGCAAGCAAAAAGACTCTTATCGAAGCCCGTGTGCAAGCAGTCACTGAAATCTTCCAACAATGCCTGCGTTCCCCGCTCCGCTATAAAGCCGTACTGATTATCAGACAATAAACCAAAACGTTCTACAAAACTAGTCATTGTTCTTAAAATATGTTTTTCTAGCACCTGTGCAAGGCAGGACAGTATTGATATGGGGCGATAGTTTTTTATGTCATTAGTTGCGCCTCCTTTGTACAGCGGTCTAACAACAGCAGTCTTCATTGCTATAGGCCATTCTCCCGACTCAATGATGTCGTTAAACATTTCTAGAAGTACGTATTTTAGCTTTTCAAAATTTCTTCGCAAGTCACGTATATGAATTCCGTCAAAGCCTGGAGACTTTTTATCTTTAAAAGAAAACAAAAGGTCACGCAGCTCCTGTTCCGATAACGAAGGAAGAAAAGCCGAGGCTTGATTGTAGCCGTGCAATGTTTCAACTGAATTATCGATATCTTGAACCGCGCCGGATCCACGAGCAAAAAAAATGCTGAAATCATCAATAGTTTTCTGTGTCACGGGTGCAAAGGATTTTTCGATCATTTCGTCAATTGAGCGCTTTTTTGTTGCCCCCTGAATCTGATTTGTCAGCTCCCAAGTTTTGGCTGTGTCGAACCGGTTCTTTTCAAACTGCCCTTTAAGGTGCCTGCGCCTAGCCGATCGAGTTAGGGCACATGCTTTGTTCCTGGCGATTTTAAATTCGTCTTTAAGCGCAATATTGGTCGGCGAGCGTTTACATCGTTTCCAAAGATAATCTTTGTAATTTATAGCTGCCAACACATCCGGTGAAAGCCATACGTAGTCCGGATTACGCCTTTTAATAACTACTGTTTTTTTACACGTGGCCGAGAATTGCGAAAATAATTCTATGAACTTATCGTACACTTTTGACCCTTCAATTGAAGTTAAAAGGCCATCCCAGTCATAGTTGCCAACCATTTGATCAAATTTTGCTACATCGGTTATTGTTATTGTTTTTCTAGTTTCCTCCGCTCTCTTTTCCTTGTTTTTTAACATTATCTGGCACGCTATAAAATAGTGATCTGCTAATTTTTCCGATATAACCGCAGCTTTTACAGTACTCTCGAAAACACGAAGATTTATGTGGTCGATACATGAAGACACTAAACTGTTGCCCAAAAATTCTTCACGGGTCGGAGCCTGTATAGCGCTTTCAATGCCGTAAGTTGACATTAAATTTAAATAATCACATACATTTGGGCGGGAGGAATCTAGCGTATTTATATTAAAGTCGCCGACCAAACACAACTGATTTATCGGACTAAATTCTGATAGGGCTTTATCAAGTTCTTTCAAAAATAAGTTCACATTATTTGCTGGGGGTCGATATATTGCGATCAGAATGACGGAAAAATCATGACGGCTAATCTGCAGACTCATGTGCTCAGAATGGGTCATCGTTATCGTAATCAGACTCGTGCACCAACCATCCTTGACGTAAACGGATATTCCTCCTCCCCTACCAGATGTTCTTGGAACCGTAAAACGTTCATATCCGGGAATACAAAACAGAGTTTCTATATCTTCACTAATGTTAATTTCGGTTAGAATGAATGCATCCATAACCGAGTCAAGATCTCGCACAATAACCATAAATTGATCCCAGTATTTCCGAATACTTCTTATGTTAACGTGAAAAAAACCAAAAGTAGAACTAGAGCGTTCTTCAAAATTATTTTTAAGCAACAAACAGTTTGAGAACTGAAGAAATTCCATGGCAGCGCCTAAACAATTTTGTCCAAGTCTGACACACGGTTAATGCGAATCAGAGAGGACGCTTCGTTTTTCTTCGCAAAGATTTTTCCGTTTTTCACCCACGTGAATTTGTACTGCTTTTCCTTTGCCTTTTCTCTGACCATCCAGTGCAGATGGCGGTTTTGTTTTGTAAGATTCTCGTTAAAGAAGATTTTAGGTACCGTACCTGCCTGAACAAGAACACGGAGCTTGCCACGCGAGCCAAGCCACCTTTCTTTAAGTTGTGCCGAGGCAAACTTAACCAAAACTATGGGAATTGACCCAGGTTTGGCGGGAAGACGATGAATAGCAAGGATATCTGTAGCTGTGAAATCGGAAAGCTCGAGTTTTGCTGCCAAGTCGCTCACAACTTTTCGTAGGTCTTCGTTCAGAGATGTAGGCAGCCCCTGAATTTCCAGGTTTGCGAGACGACTATACTGTTCTTCGCTGTTGAGGTCCTCCCTCAGAGTTTGAATCATTTCCTCCTGTGAATTTACCGTTACTTGAAGCTCCGCGTGTTTTTTTTCCAGCTCAGTTATTTTTTCTTCATTGGTGGTTGTGCATTTGAGCACGGTATCGTACTTGGCTGACAAACTATCAACTTTGGTTTCCAGCTCTTGCATATGCGTTTCCATCCTTTCCACTGTTGGCTTTAGCGTTAAGAGCTCGTCTACCTTAGCAGGGAGGGTCAGGAGGGTATCAACACTTGATTTGATTGCCAATAAAGCGTCAAGCTTTTGTCCAAATCCCTGTAACTGAGCCGCGACTACTGACGCGTTATCTTGTGAGCTACCCTGCGAAGTAAGAGCTCCGCTTCTGTTTTCCTGCGTGCGGCAGGTCTTACAACGCCACTTTTCACGTTTAGCAACTCCCATGCCTGCGTAAGAGGCCTCCGTAATTCCCGCGCAAGACTGGCCAAAATGATATTCGTTTCTGCATACCGAGCATGTGATACATTTCCCATCGGCAGCAATCTCAGCAAGACACGCAACACAAACATTCGACCCGGACATTGCGGCAGCAGTAAAATGAAAAACACATCAGTCGGTGGCAGGAAAAAATAACAGTTCTAGTCAAGCTTAAAAAACGCACTCTCACCTGGTTACGGCAAGAGAACGATTCGGTGAGTATATTTCAATGACACTTCGCCACCGACTGCGACGGCGGCCACGATGAAGCTGGTTTTATGTTGTCCTCTTGGGTGGTGTGTTGAACATGCGCCGCCGAAGAATCCTGCGCAGCGACGATCAGGGGGCGTGACGTAAACTTGCCGATGGGCCGATGTTGACGCTGTACCACGTCGTCACGGTAGCAGCGTGGTCCCCCGCAAAGCCGCAGCGTCACCTCGCAGAATCTGGTTACGGCAAGAGAACGATTCGGTGAGTATATTTCAATGACACTTCGCCACCGACCGATGTTACAAAGCACAGGAAGGTGGGTGAGCTGGAGACAGTACAGAATGCTCTAGCCATTTTCAGCAGTGGGATTCTCTGTATTGATTTTAATAGTCTCTATCATGTGAGAGTTTCCTCGAGGGGTGATTTCCGGCGACGCAGGTGCTGCACGAGCTGCGCAGCGTTAAGTACTACGAAAGTAGATGGAGTAACGCAAAGCGCGTCACCGAGTCGATCGCGCACGTGGCCGGGATTCCACTTCCGGCCTCCGTCGAGTACGGACGTGTGATGACGGGCTCTGATAGAGCGGCGATAACGGCCTCGGGAGGCCGCGGTTTTTCTGCTACTGAAAGTGCTGATACGTACAAGATAATTTTGCCACCCCTGCCAACCGGATATCTTGCTAAAAACGCTGTTATTCTGCATTGCGACGTTCGCAACAGGCCCTACAGGATTCAAGACTTTAAAGAAGAGCTGCAAAGACTGAACGTACTCCAAGAGCTAGCGGCGGCCGGAGCCCACCAAATGAACCACGTTTGGCTGCTCCGGCTGCATTCGCTCGCAGCAAAACAGAGGCTTGTGGACGCCAAGGAGCTACGCATCAAAGCAGGACGGTGCCTCGTTTTCGACCCTGCCAATACGGAAGTGAAGGTCAAGCTCCATTGGGTGCCCTACGATGTACCCAACTGCCAGGTACGTCGAGAACTGGAACGTTTTGGCAAGGTGTCTGACATTAGCCGAGATCACTTTCGAGAGAAGGGTTTTGAAGGAGTGGAGTCTAACACGCGGCTCGTTCAGATGACCCTCAAGGAAGGAACAACAGTAGACGACATCCCTCATGAACTCAGAGTGGAGGGCTGCAAAGTCCTTGTTGTAGTACCTGGAAGGGCACCTCTGTGCCTACGGTGCCGAAAAACCGGGCACATACGTCGAGACTGTCGGGTTCCACGGTGCACAGAGTGCCATCGCTACGGTCATGTAGGCGAAGACTGTGTCAGGACGTTCGCTGCTATCGTCCGTGAGCGTAGAACCGAAGAGCCGAACGACCTAATGATGGACGAGGCGGAAGCTGAAGACGCGGCGGCCAGCGGCGCACCTGCAACACAGACCGGCATGGAGCCAGGGCAGCCGGGCACTCCCGCAGACCAAGACGGAACAGCAACGACATCCCTGGGGCTCTACGAGCCCACGACTGCTACCGTCCCTACAATGGAGAAGCCTACCCTTCAGCCTGGAGGGCACCGAGAGACGGCCGAGGGAGCAGCGACGGCTGGTGAGCAAGGCGAACGGTTCAAACCCGAGGAGGAAGACGCAGCCATGGATCAAACAGACACTGAAAGCACCGCGGCGGGCCAGGCAGGAAAGCGGACCGCGGACCAAGTGCCTCCGGTGGATTCAACAGGCGACGCGCACGGCGAGACGGGGCAGTGGTGCGTGCAAGGCCCCAAGAAGAGCCGGCCAACAGTTCAACCACGCAACCCCCCGAAAGAATGTAGGGGAAAGGACTCAATGTGAGTCTGCAGCTCTACGCTTCCAACTATGGTTCAGAAAAGATTTTTCCCTTGCGCAGCCTGGCAGCAAACTACCGAACGGTTGCGTGACTTAGCAACTTGAAAGTATGACAAAGCTACCACACCCCATTCGCATAGGAACTCTTAATATACGAGGTTTAAATTCATGCAAAAAACAGTATCAACTGCAACGCCTAATAAGCGAAGAAAACCTAGACATTATTTGCATACAAGAAACCAAAATGGAGAACGATAACGACATTGAACGAGCTCTGAGGCCTTTTCTTCACCGATACGAGGTGTGTGTGAGCCACGCGGTAGGCTTCTCCGCGGGCTGTTTTTTATTTCTCTCGAAGACTGTGCAATTCCAAGAATTAAGTATAGTAACCGACAGTCAAGGGCGATTTATAATGTGCGACTTTGCCTTGCATAACCTCGAGTGGCGGGTACTGTGCATGTATGCCCCAAACCGAGTCGATGAAAGAGTTCGCTTTCTTCGCGACATTGCAGACGTACTTGCAATGTGAGAAAGTCGTTGTGCTCGCAGGAGACTTTAACTGCGTATGTAGTAGCGAAGATAGTACGCCGCCCAGACTCCACACAGATAAGAGCGTGAAAGGTTTAAAGAATATACTAAACGCGTGCAGCTTAGAAGATGTCGGGCAACTCATGGGTTCGAAAGTTAATTTTCGTTATACTCACTTTCAGTCATCATCTCATGCTCGTTTGGACCGCATTTATGTTTCAGTTGAAGCTGTCAGCGAGGTAACCGACTACAATGTGAAGCCAGTATTTTTTAGCGACCACAGCTTAGTGACAGTTACTTTGGGAAGCACCGCGCAACCTAGAAAGAAGTTTAATTGGGAATTGTGGAAAATTAATGTTAAACTGCTCAAAGATGATATTTTCGTCGAGCGAGTGACACAGGCCTTAGAAACATTATCAGCGAGGACACAGCTCAGCCTTTTGGAGCAATGGGAATACTTTAAACAAGAAGTTAAAGAGCTCGCAATTGAAAGATCCTCTCAGATTAATTTTTTGGCTAAGAAAGAGGAAAAAGAGCTGCACGGATACTGGCTCGAACTACTGCGAAGTGAAAGCGATGACCCGGGGTCATGCGCCGCAGAATTAAAGCAGGTTAAAGCCAAGCTAGACAGTTTCCAGCAAGAACGTTATCGTGGAGCGGTTATACGTTCGCGATCTGAGAAGTTTCTTGTAGGGGAACAGCCCACAAGGCGCGCTTTGGGCGAGGAAAAAAGTTTGCGCTTGCGAAGGAAATTTTAGCTATAGAACACGAAGGAGTTATCAGCAATGATAAGGCTGTAATTCAGGACACCTTTTTGAGGCATTATCAGAGCCTCTTCGGGGGCGATAAAGAGCCAAAAAGCCAAGCTGCGCTCGATTACTTGCTTCGTAACGCGCCAAAATTATCGCAAGAAGAGAAAGAATGGCTGGAAGGACCGATCACAGAAGGCGAGGTAGAACGCGCGATTGATAAATTGCCTATGCACAAAACGCCAGGACCGGACGGACTCAGCGGCGAGTTTTACAAGAAATTTAAAAATTATTTGCGTCCTTTTTTGCTCGAGGTAATCCGTGAAGCTTTTGAAAATAAAACTTTGCCACCTTCTTTTCTTCAAACGCACACAGTACTGATTCCCAAGACAGACGACGTTGAGAAGCGAAAGCACGTTAGCGGATACCGCCCGATCACACTCTGCAACGTGGATTATAAAATATATGCGAGGATCTTAACTGAAAGACTTCAAAGCGTTATTTCTAAATTGGTGGGAACACACCAAACATGCGGCATCAAAGGAAGAACCATCCAAAGTAACATTCATGTAACCCGTACTATTCTTGACTTCTGCAAGGCGGAAGGGAACCAAGTTGCAGTTATTCAGATCGATCTAGACAAAGCATTCGACCGCGTACGTCACGATGTTCTTTTGAAAATGTTAGCTCACGCGAACGTGGGAAAGACAGTACTAGAGGGGTAAGAATGGCGTATACAGGATGTACGACGAAACTCGTGGTGAACAATGTCTTAACACCCAAAATTCGAGTGCAGTCTTCAGTGCGGCAGGGCTGCCCCTTGTCTCCGCTAATGTTTGCCTTGTACCTGGAGCCTTTGTGCCTAAGTATATCGCAGAGTGAACTAGTACGTGGGTACGCCATGGGAAATACAGAAGTAAAAGTCCTCGCGTACGCGGATGATGTAGCAATCTTTTGTGCAGACAAGAAAAGCGTCGGGCATGCTCTAAATTTGTGTCGAACATTTTGCGACGCTACTGGTGCTGTGATTAACACGAACAAATGTAACGGCTTATGGCACGGCGAGTGGGCCACTACGCCCCGCCAGTTTGAAGGGGTTCAGTGGAGCTGTACACCTGGCAGGTACCTCGGTGCTCCCTTTCAGCACTTGAAACAACCTTCAACTTACTGGCATAATGTCACGGCCGAATTGAAAGATCGCACAGCAAAATGGAGTTCACGTGACATGTCCATCTTTACGAGGTCAACAGTGTGCAATATGTTCTTGACTGCAAAAGTATGGTTTGTGCTTCAGGTTTTGAACTGTTCGCGATTGAATATACAGAAAATTCACCGCGTTTTCGCATTGTTTGTGTGGAAGAGCGCAGGAGAGCCAATGCGAAGAGACAATCTCTTTCGACGCATATCCAAGGGTGGTCTCGGACTGCCCCATCTGTTTCTCCGTCAAGTTGTCTCGCGTTTCCTTTTTGTACGAGACCAGACCAATCCACTTATACAGGTGATGCTTCAAACCAGGCTGGTCGAACACATTCCTTCCTTTTTTGTGTCTTCCCACATTGGCCCTCCTGCTAAATTAGTGGGCTTCGTAAAAGAAGTGGTTGATTCTTTTAAATTTCTGACAGTGAGGTACTCGCTCGAGTATTTATCCAATGTTTCGCGCAAAAAATTGTACCGCGACCTTATCGATAATTTGTTTCCGGCACCGCTGTACAGATCTCTTTATGTGGGTGAACCAGGGCAAGACGTCTTAGTACGTGTGAAAAAAATGTGTATTCCACCGTCAGCCAAAACCTTCTTCTTTCGAGTACATAGTGACACTCTGCCTGTCAAGCTTTGGATGGGCAAACGTGGCATGATCGTCCCAGGGGGTGTTAACTGCCCACTGTGCAAAGTCCCTGAGACTATCGAACATAGTTTTTTGTACTGCTGGGACGCAGTGTTTTTTTGGGATATCCTGCAACGAACTCTAAAAAAAGACCTGTGCTTAACACCCCATTCTATTCGTTTCCTACCAATCGGGGCAAACGAAAACCTTCCACTAGACATGATAATGGTTCTTGGGTTGTTTAGCTTGTGGAAGTCGCGGATGACGGTGAGACACGCAGAGCAATTCCCCTGGTCACCGCGTATTTTCTTTATTGACTATGTTGTACAGGTAAAGAGTGCTTACGAACAGAGCGAATACCCTCCAGAGTGGATTGGAGTGTTTGATAGCCTCACACGCATGAAGGAATTTTAATCACCATCCGCCCATAAGCACTGGGTTCCCTCATTTTAAAAGTGTAAATAATGTGTAAATACATGTATGTATGTGTCTGTATTCCTGAATAAAGAAAT
>JAZHYW010023859.1:0-16230 GCA_037355805.1 Ixodes ricinus
ATCTTCATTTCAGTCTCACCTTCTCTTTGTGACTTCCGCATGCAGTGGACGTTGAAGAAGACTCCTTTTTAATTGCATCTGTGTCTTCAGTCCTTCCGTCAGCTCAGATGACGACACTGACGAAGGCTCCGCCGCTCCGCAGCAAAAGTGGAATTCTCGCAACTCGTTTTAATAGGTCTGTAGCCTCTTGCACGGTCACCAAACGAGATGCTTCGACCAGCTTGTTCAGCAGAAACACTTTATACTCCACACTGTCTTCATTGGAGAGGTGAAAGAACACTGCTCTTCCAATTGCAAGTTACGCTTGTGCGAGGGTTCAGATCGCAGGCTACGTACGAAACACCGACGAAGTCCGGGAATTCATGCAGTGCCCAGGATTTTGAAGGAAGCGCGAGCTTACGAAGCTCTTCGAGACCGGCGACTACGTCACTTGCTTCATCGACTCCCACCGCGGCACTTGTGGAAGGACTCTCCGGTGGAGATGGCGATCTTTCATCTGTTCTACGGCATTTTCTGTCGCTTTCTGCAGGAGTCACTTGCCGTCGCTTCCTTTGTGGCCTAGGGGCTGGAGTTCTCTTGCTCAGATGTGCAGGTAGATTCGGCAAGATCGTCGGCACCGCGTCAGGCGCAAGCGTCGGAGTTCCTCTTGGCGTCCGAACTTCGGTCTCCATTAATCACATGCACATAATCCCTTAAAATAAAGTGTGGTTCAAAATGCAGCTCGCACACGGCACAGTCAGCGTCCAGTGGTTTGTCGAGCCTATGAAGATTGGACGAGACTATTTTGCCGGCAGCCGGCAAAATAGCCCGGGGAAAAAAAATGCCGTGGCAGTTTCGGACGGCGCGTGTATCACTGGGGAGCGTGTTAACTAGGGGGTGTCGCGAACTTTTGTCGAACCAGATTTTTAGGTCGAACTTTCGGGGTTCGACTGGGTCGAACCGGTTCGACGAACCTTCGAACTTTTCACCAAATTCGACCGGTTCGACTTTGTGGACAGTGTGGCCAGACCTTGATACAAGCATGTCTAAGTTTGGAGAACTTTTTTTATGAAAATGGTTATTTTATTTTATAAACAGTTGCAATTAAAAGAAACCAATTCTAATCACTGAAGAAGTTAATAACTTATTTGTTTTTGTACTGTATTAACTGAAATAACCAATCAACGCTGCCCTTAATTCGTCCCTTAGCCATCACCATCCAATCCGAAGCCAACTGGCCAGCCTGTCGCGCATGCGCACACGAGTCGAACCTCAATACAAGGTTCGTCGAATTTTCCACTAAAAGTTCGAAAAAGTCGAACCTGGTCGAACTCGAACCTCGGCCGGTTCGCGACACCCCTAGTGTTAACTCCAGCCCCCCGCCTGCGTTCAGCGCGCCGCCGCTTCGCGGCGACAGCGCTGGCGACACAGTCTGCGTGCCATAGAGTTATTACAATAAACGCTAGAGGCTCAGCTGGCGCTAGTGTGCTGTTGCATTTTGAAGCAGACAGCAAGCAGTCTAAATTTGACTTCCGGTAATGTATTCCTATGGTAAAAAGCGAGTGCATTTTCTCTCTGCGCTCGATTATAAGAGCAAATATCACGAATAATTTGTACGTACTAGGCACATTGGAACATTTCTCAGTCACGCAGACGAAATAAATGGTCAGTTACGGCGTTTTTCTTTCAAATTCATCGCATTAAAAACGGTGCTAAAACGGCTTCGTACGTGTATTTTTGTGCACTGTCGGACACTGTTAGCGCGAACACGGCGTCGACGCTTTCCAACATGGGGGATATACGTGCCAAACGAACGAAGGACATGTAGAAAACCGAGAGAGGCGGCAAGAACTACGCAGTAACACTGGATAAGTAACTCCTTGTGCTTGCAGACGATCAAAATTAATTGAAAGTCACGTAATATAGTCAGATTTGCAATAAATAAGTACTGCGAAGATGCTTGTTCTGGGTTCAAATGGTTCAAAGCATCACCCGCACGCTCCAAATCTTTGCAAATAAGGGGAGCCAGAGAGCAGGTGCCCGATAAAAACTGCCCGACATGGGAAATAATAAAAAGACATACCTTTCGTAGCTCACGTTCTTTATTTTTTGCGTTCGAATGTTTCTTTAACCGATCGCAAAGATGCGCACGACGGAGTCATTTTCATCCAATGACAGGACGGGCATACTAGCAATATATAAGCACCACCGAAATGCTAGCAAACCTTGAACACACTCTACATTCCTTTCGATCGTTAGTTTGCTTAGAACCGTCGCTCGTTTTCACATACCTTCCTTGAAACAGGGGTTTGGGCCTGAAATAGAGCGAAGTTTAACATCGCTCGGTGGTAAAGAAAAATGCTGTAACTAAAGCAATTACACTTTCACAATACCAATAAAGGTACATACTATCCGTCACAACCGATATGACAAAAGTTATTCATGTTATTTTCCGGCGAAGAGACAAAATTCACAGCGCGGAACCGTGCGGATCTAATTCAAGCCCCGACCAGGGCGTTCTCTAGCGGCAAACGGGTACAGTTGTACCGGGGAGCTTCTGCCAGTCGCTGCAAGTTGGTTGTGCGTTGTGGCGAGTTAGCGCCAGTAATTTCGGGAGATGGCTATTCCGCACCAAGGAAAGCCTGGTCGACTGCAACAGTACTAGTGCAAGACTCGCGCACGGCACGAAGTACCACCATCGTCCCTTCGAAGCCGTACGAGGCGGAGTACTGCGCGACCTAGGTGCGACTTGTGCGTCCATACAGGTTAGTGGCGTGTCTTACCTTCCAGTTCGCGCTTTGTTTGAAAGCCGCTGACGTATCAATACCATTAACTTTTTTTTCTATTCTAGCGACGATGGAACAGCATCGACACCGACGGCAAACCCGCAAGTATGCAGCAAATACTTCACCGGAATCGAGAAGCGGTCGCCCACCTGCTGCCATCACCCTCTGATGTTTCCATCAGTCTACAGGAAGATAGTTGTGGGAATCGCGAAACGGCGCGAAAAAAATCGCCTCAGTTATTGTCAAGCTGATTCAGAAACAAACGTACATATAATTACTGCAGTCCACTCAACGCCAACAAAAATCTTTTCGGGCGCGCTTAATTTTGTTTGCGGAGTACGGCGCTCCGTGACATCCACTTGTCCGTCGAAACGGACCTCCTTCACGTCGTACACGCGGCCAGATTCATGAAGGAGCTTTCCCTTCGTCATATTGCTACCACAGAAGAAGCTTTCTGGATTCCTAAACGCCTTAAGGGAACAGGGTAGGCCCTATTCCTCCCATGTGTTTCAGCCTATGTATGTGACCCTTTTTCTCAGGATCTGCTAGGGTTAGAGGATTCATGTTGGTATCATCGTATTTAGCTTTCTGTGTTCTCTTTACTGAACTAGAACTATTGTTATATTTATTTTAGTTCTTTTTTACTTTTGTTTTTACTGGACCCTCCCAATTTTAATGCCAAAATGGACAATAAACAGCTTGTCAAACAAAATTGCCTTGATTGATTTCCATAATTCTAGTTCAGTAGACTCTCCCTTGTGTTGTCTTGGTAGTGGAAAAAAATAATGCTTCTAGTTTCTAAGGTTTCAGAGAAAAAGGGTCAAACGTCGCAAAAAAATGATGTTTTGAGATAATTGACTTTGAAGTGAAAAAAGGCGCTTTATAACAAACTCGCACTCTAGAAATGCATGCTGATGCATCAGTTCGGTGGCCACCAGCCAGGTTGTCACCTCCATAGTCAATATTTAGTTTCTTTGTTTGCTGCCTTGCTTTGCGGGCCTCTTTTGTGACGAGCTGTGTAGCCCTGTCTGCAAAGTAAAGTCGTCGCCGGTCAGCGTCCCGCAACCACTGCACCGTGAATCATCCTGGTGAAACACCAAGTAGAGGCCCGAAGTTGTCCGTTTTGACGTCTCTCTAGTCGGTGTGTCCAACAGCACTTTTCACACTTCAGAAAGTAGGTGCAGGCGACGCCAGCTCTTTGTGTTGCTTTTTCAACCAGCTGCAAGTCCCCACCGCACACTTTACACACCCAGCTTTCGGCGACGGTACAGGACAGAAGGTCGATGTCAATCAGTTCATAGTCCCAGTCACTAACTCTTGCCTTGAGCTCTTCAAAGCGTGCTGTCGAGTGCGACAGCTTCGAAGAAGACGCACACGTGGTAGCCGCTGCGTCAGGCACCAGAATGCATTGCAGGGACTCGGCGGCATGAGAAATTAACCTGTGCCGACTACCCTGGAAGCGACGCTTTTGAAATACCTTCTTTGTCTTCGTCATTTGATTAACATTCAAAATCTAGTCCTAAAGTAAATAATAAATTACCTTGCCCGTGGAAGCACGCCGAAGCAGAAGCAAAAGAACGCGCGTCGCGAGTGATACCGGCAGTGTCTGAGGATTTATGGGGCTAAAAACGTTAAAGCTAGACAGCTGTTTGCTGTTGCTGGACGAGCAATAAACATTCCGCTAAACCTAGAGAAAATCTGCGTTTTTTTTACTGTTTTTTTACAACATAGGAGAGATACAGATCATGCATAGGTGTAAAAGGGGGCGTGGTCGGTCACCCCCTTGGTTTCGGAAAAGGTCATTTTTCCTGTAGATAAATCGCGCACGCTCAAATGACACAGTCAGCATTGTTCAGGAAAGACTGGGAAATCCAAATCTCTAAAAAACAAAAAATCAATTTTTTTTCAAAATTTTGCCTTACCCTGTTCCCTTAAACCCCGTCGTAATCACCACGGGAACACTGTCCGCTGTGCCGCTCATCGTCATTGCTTCACCCCAAGATTCTGCACCGGCTACCGAAGACGCTTTCCGGATTCGTAATCGCCCACTGTCCTCTGTGCTGTTCGTTGCTAATACTTCCCTATGATTCTGCGCCGGCGCCACCGGCTACCGAAGGAACTTTCCGAATTCGTAACTGCCTTAAATTCCGTCGTAATCACGACGTGGACACTGTCCGCCGTGCTGTTCGTCGCCATTGCTCCCCGATGCTCCTGCGGCGGCTACCGCTAGGTCGCGGCGAACAATAGGCGACCGCCGCGACACGGCCGGCATGCTCGCTTCCGCATGCTGTCTGCTTCAATTTGCAACCGGAAGTCCCGCAGACACTAGCGCCAGCTGAGCCTCTAGCGTTTATTGTAATAACTCTGCGTCTGCGGCTGCTCATTAGAAAATATGGTTGCTAAAAACGTTTAAAGGCTATAGAAGACGTTCCATCTGACTTCCACACAGCTATTTTATTTAAGAAGTTTCGCGTAATCATTAGACTTGCTGTATTTAGCTGTAGACTTGTCACTAATCTAAAACTAGAACAAATTAGGGATACAAACATTCGATAAAGCTTGGACAGCTCACTGAAAATATTCACGCGTATTCTACCCGTCGTTCGGAATTTCGGAGTTGGTCACTGCAAGAATGAACTATGGCCCACAAATGCTTCGACATACTATCCCGAAAAATACGTACCTCTACTTAAAGATAAAGGATTGGAATTTAGTACAGTGTCCCTTAGAGAAATTCGAATGATCCTCTCCACAAATGAATCTGACTAAACTTTTGGAGTCTCATATTTTCTGTCTGCAAATAGGTCACTTTTCTGTTATAGCCGATGATAAAATATTCGCAACTTTCACGGCCTATAGAGGGCGCACTGGTGCCTATCAAAGTGGCGGTCATCTGGATGATCGTCGCAGAACAACGGTACTAGGCTGGTCTGCGACGCGTGAGTAATTCTAGTTTTGCTATATACGAGCAGTATTAGAGCCTTACGTTATTTTTTTTACGCCAGGAAGGTGTAGGCAAGGCAATTTATTATGAGGCCAATCATCCAGGAGCTAGGGAGCGCAATTCTCACACCGCGGTACCAGAATCGCTGAAAGTTGCAAATATTAAATCTGAAACACGCTTTGTTAAATTGCGGTAATCAATATTTCCGATTTTTTTTTTCGAGTTGCTGCTACTGTGTTTTGGGCGGTCAAGGGTTTGTTAGGCTGTGCCATGCAGCTTTTTTCGTTGATTGCCACCATCAACGTCGATGGACATAAACTCTTTATTATTATTATTATTATATTATTATTATTGCTTAAATCACAAAGATCGTTAAAAAAATCATTGGACTTCAGATACAGCTCTAGCACATAGTTACGAAAAGCACGGCATTATACCTTGATTTTTCTTCAATCTATACAATAGGGACTTTTAGCAAACTTTTACTTTGTTCTGCGTACCGCACTACCGTAGCTCCTTGAAGCATGTGTCTTGCGCAGGGGATACCGTGACTGCGGGGCGCGCGCCTAAAGGCATGCTCCGAAGGCACGGTAGTGCTATAGGCAAAACAAGGTAACGGTTTGCTAAAGTCCCTGGTGTCAGTACAGTACCGGGTTTAACACCATTAGAAAACCGTTGTCCGATCAGTGCACATGGCAGAAAGATGACTTGCGAGCGTGAATCGCGCTCAAGCGGTCGTTTTTATTTATTTTGCTTATATATAACTTCACGTAGCAATTCTTATATCAAAGGAGGCCTGGATTAAGTGACGCGTCACGTAATATTTTTGTTTGATATATTTTGGTTTGGGGGTGGTTATTCATTCGTTATTGAGAACCCTAACAAGATGCCTCGAGGCGTGAGCGACAATTATCAGTTAAAACAAATGGACAGAGAACGGTGCAACTCAATGAACTCTAGCGTGTCTACATTCTCGCGAAGCACTTGAGAGAGCTCAGAGCAACAGACAATGCCCAGTGCGAAAGATCCTTTCCAAAACTCCGTGCCAACGCCTGTCCGCCATCGCTTGATCACGTGCCTTGAGCATGTATCGGACGCAAGGTCTGCGTCTGCATTCGGCGTAAGCTCCGCTCAGATCTTATTGAAAACGAGCTGCGTCAGCGAATTCGGCGGCCACCAATGTTGCTCGATGCTCTGAAGGGGGATCGGTGGCCGAGTGGGCTAGCGCACACTCTCTCAAACACCAGGTCGGAGCACGTGGAGCGAAAGCTCCACGTGCTCCGATTTGGTGTGCGCGAGACCCGGTTCAATCCTCCCCCCCCCTGCCCGTTTCGATGTGAATGAGCATCGTACACCGGCGTGTGGACGCGTGTATCACTACTGAGTGGTGCACGTTAAAGACACCCAGGGTAGTGGTACTGGATGAAATGCCCATTCATAGCTGAGACACCAAACGCCCACTAAGGCAGAATAACTTCCGGCTGTATAAACATACACACAGAACGATGATAATGTTAATAAATGCAACTGTGCAAGTGAGCTATACAAGAATGACGAAAATCTTTCCTGGAGAAGGGGAACAAGAGGGACATGGACAAACACAAAACTCCATACCCACGCTCACCCACACATACTGGAGGTGTCCAGGACCTTCAACGCCCGAACGCATACACTTCACCCTGACATAAACACATCGGAGGCCTGGTTGCCCATCTGGGCAAACCGACCTCCTCATGAACCGACCTCCTCCACCACCTGCTCACCATTCTGGGGGAGAACACTTGCAGCTCCTCCCCAAGAGCGCAGACCCGGACAGGGGTCGTACAAATAAATATGTTTTGCTTTCTCTTCAAACACAGCTAGGTGACCGATGCGCGACCGAAAGAATCCGCCCATGGTCCAAGATTGAACCGGGGACCTCTCCATTTCCAGTGGAGCACTCTTTAGTTTTCTTGTGTTCTGGTGATATTTATGTTTCGTCATTCGCCTGCCCGCCTCCTGGGGTTGCAGCGAATTTCTCTCCCAAGTACTCCGCCGTAACGTGGAGGCTCCGGGTTTCTTAAGCCACGGTAACACGGCAAGAACAGAGTATAAAATAGTATGGAAACACTAGAGAGTTTTAGGGAACCGTTTGTGCACATCCCATACGGTACGATGGTCCCTCCGTTATGCACTGGTCGTATGCGAGTCTTCTGTGGTAGCGCATGCGCAGTTCGTACCGGAGTGCCAATCGTACCGTATATCGGATGTGCAAAACGGTTCCCTAAAACTCTCTATCGTCTGAGTCGTGTTTTCTTTTTGCGTGACGATCCTGTAACATTATTCTTACCATAGCGTCCTGTATGCCGATAATGCCTGCCCAATCGCCGGTTGCCAGCTATCACCACAAGGGTGAGCGGCTTTCACATACAAGACAAAAAACGTGAACGACGTGAACGCGTGATTAATCCTGTAATTGTTTGTTCTTGAATTCCTTGTGCTATTTCGGCATTGGTCGTTGTAACTGTGGGTCGCACCTAGCAATTAAGTTTTTTTTTTTACCATGCTTTTTGTTTAGTTTTAGGCAGACCCGCGAAAGAAGGTGTCAGGGCAGTCTTTTCCTTAGCCGCGAAACTACACCCGGGACCTTGAAAATTGACTGAAGCCCACTCCGAGCAAAAAACTATGTAGCGAATTCGGCTACCCAGGGGTATGCACAATCGGCGTCTTTTGCGAAGGACATTAGGAAGGTCTGTCTAGACAGGTCTTGCCAAATAAAGGCCGACGTATAACCTCGCTTTTCTGCAGAAAAGATAATCTTCTAAGCGCTTGTCTCTCCTAAGCTGGGAGTTGAGCCGTGTTGGCGCTAGGGTGCCTCAATGTCCTTCTGCTTACTGCTTAGGTGATGCCACCCTTGTAGTACCCGATGCCGACAGCACGCGCCCACGGGTAAAATGCAAATAAATCGACGAAAACAAAATGTCGCCATAGCACAGTCAGCGCCACAAACGCGTGCCGGGAACGCTCTTTCACGCGCTTCTTAATAAAGAATAGCAATAAAGGTGTGGGAGAAAATGGCCAGATGTCTCCACCCTAAGCAAAGCCAAGCAAAGCGCACGTGAAGGCACCCTTGGGGGGGGGGGTATCGGTGGCCAAGTGGGCTAAGCACACCCAGCTCGACGCGCGTGGAGCGAAAGCTCGCGCTGCAGAACCCAGGGATCCTGTGTCCGAGCCCCACCCCTGCCCGTTTCGATCTGGATGAGCATCGTACCGGCGTGCGGTCGTGTATCACTACTGCGTGGTGCACGTTAGAGACCCCAGGATAGCGGTTGTACTCCACTGGCTAAATTGCTCATATACAGCGAGTGACTCGTCGCAACTTTAAAATGGCTGACCAACTACACGCTGTATAAATATCCCCCACAACCCAATTATAAGGCACCCTAGTTGGCACAAGGTAAAAAGTGGACAGCATTGTAGCCGGCCAGTAACAGCCAGGCGGCGCGAGCAGAGCGAGAACCCACGGTTATACCTTGTCTCGTTGTAACTTGCCGAAGGCTGAACGATAAGCCCCACAATACGTGCCGACTGCTTCGATACGCGCTACGTATATGTGCGCAACGTACACATATTATAGAGTGACGTAGCGAAAAGTATGATACTGCTCCTGGTGATACATAGTAACATTCCGATTGGCCTCCCAGGGCCGTAGCTTCCGCCCTACTGGCATGTTATGCGATCACGGCTTCCTGGCCTACCCAGGCATTTCTTCCTTCAAACACTAGGCTAAGCTGCGCCTCAAGAGTAATAGCTCACGTGTGAACAATGCGGGCCACCACAACCAGGCATACCCAATGTTTTATTGGTTCAGAGGCGGGCAAAAGTGGAAAGCGCGAAGTGTACGTCGGCCCTTATAGAGAGACTGACAGGGTATTTAAACTCGCCAAGGTTTTTATTTGTGCGTAACATACGAGAGCCCAGCTACCCAGAACACAATTTGCCGCTCCAAATTTGGTATTTTTCTCCCGAAAACAGCCGATCGAGGACACGCCTGTTTGGGTCGCGCTCACTCTCTTCTCCGTAGTCCTGTGTCGTTCAGGCGCAACCACCAAATATAACCAAAATCGTGGAAATCGAAGGCACAGACTCAGTATTCCCGTCATGCGAATAGCCAAGTCAGCAGCATGCTCAGTTCTTCACGCCGCTGGCTGGGGTTTGATCCCCACCAGCGTTTGTTCTTTTTATCATTCTTTGTTTGTATGACTGGAATGTTCTAGATGACTCGCGAATAATGTTGTTTGCTCATGCTTGAAACTTCTACCATAGCCCGCCTCTATACTCAAAGTATAGTCAGTGTAGAGCAGTAAAGAGAGTATAGTCAGTATAGAGGAGGCTATGCTTCTGCATACGCACGCGCTTACAAAAGGAGCTTCGCGTGGCTACTTGGGCAAGTCGTCCTTCCGTCGCCGTCAAAGCGGTCTTTGTTATGTTATGTTTGTAGGCACAAGTTATCCGCATTAAACGTTCATTTTAAGCTTTATTAATCAAGCTTTAGTTTTTATTTGTGACATTTTGGTAGACGTGCGGGGTAACGCAATCTATACCTACAATGCGTACACCCTACGAACTCGACGATAACATGATGACGGTTTCGACTGACGACGCCGACGATGAGACGGGCAACGACTACAAATACAAACCCCGGCTACGACATCAAAACCAACCCGCGCTACGGCCTCGACGACAAACAGTGTATTCGGACTTTGACGTGACAGATTGACGATGACACAGGCCGACTCACGCTCGATCTCGTCACTCAAGAAGCGGAGGAAGTCCACCAGCTCGGCCGCTCTTTGATTCAAGCCGCACAACTTGCTGACGATGGCCGGTACAATTTTGTCGCCACGACACCCAGTTCCATCCCGGCTACCAAGCGCGGATCTATAGACCACTTCATCGTCGCAGCGAGGAACTGTTACAGTGCAGTGCTTCGGCCTCAAGGTTATGTTATACGCTTCCTGAGAAACCTAAGCTGCAAGCCATTGCCCGACGGAACATCAACATTGTCACGCCGCCCTGTGTGAACCGGAGGTGATTCACGTCGTCCGACTCGAACTGAACTATGCTCGATGGGACTGTTAAAAATCTGTGTTTCAGTTGACTCTGTAGTTCGCCCTTCCCTTGTCTTAGCAATTCTCAGTAGCTGTCAAAAGCTGAGTCACCAGCGCGCTTGCCTCACACGCCGCTGGCTGCCGGGTATGATCCCTGCCAGCGCTTGTCCTTTTTATCTTGGTTTTGTTTGCATGACTGGAATGTTCCAGATGACTCGAGGATCTTGCAGTTTGTTCGAGCTAGGAAACTTCTAGATACTTACGCGCTAACAAAATTAGCTTTCGCATGGTTGCTTGAGCGAGTTGTTCTTTCGTCGCCATTAAGGTGGTCTTTGTTACTTTTTGTTTGTAGGCGCAACTACGCCGCATTAAACGTTCATTTTAAGCTTTATTTATTTATTTATTTGCATACCTACACCGCCTGAAGAGGCATTATAGTACGGAGGGAAACCGACATAACATTTTACACTACGAACACAAGGTGAAACACAATTATTCAAAACGTAATACACAACTTGTAGTTACAAGTAACCTGGAATCTTCTGAAAAAAAAAAAAAGCTTGACAATGTTGTTTTAACAATTTCACTTGGTAGGTTATTCCAATCGTCACTGGACCGCGGGAAAAAAGAGCATTTTAAAACATCAGTTCTGTTTTGAAATGGACGCATTTTTTCAATTATCTTTTCTTTCTGTTACATAGGCAGGCTCAAAAATATACTTGAACCTACGAATTGCGGTAAACAAGATTTAGTTTCAATTTGTGACAGTATTAAATATAAAAAAATAATAAAACCTTTCTTGTTTGTTTGTTTTGTGGTTTTTAAGAAGCTGGAAATATGTTTCAGATCCCGAAGCACACGCACTGAGTAGTTTTCTGGATGGCGTGTATCACGGAATCGTGGGAGCAGCGAGAGAGTCGCGGCTAGACGGCTGGGTGAAGCGGACGAACAACGGGCGACGTACCTCTGCATCAGATCAGAACTGTTGTTTTCGGCACTGGCGAATCCTTCTCGCTTCAATATATAAAAAGAAATTAAATATATATTTTTTTTTCAATTAAACAATTAGGATTGATTTTGTACGACACGCCTGGCCACCAAGCTTATTCCTACGAAAATGTTACCGAGTCGTTGCGGCTTCTCTTGGTCGATGACATCGCTCGTCTTACGAACACGAATTGGAAAGAGCTTAAAACACGCGCAAACGTCAAGCACGAATTGCGTACTTGGTTTTAACTATGCCTGCGCACGATTTCTTTACTGGGTGCGAATGCAGCCAATGCGTGGAGCTGCCCGACTCTGAGCCTGAGGTGTGCCTTTGCAGCATGGCAGAAACTTTGATCTACGTCGACTAGCCATTCTCTGATCTACAGTCGACTGGCTGCATTCCTGCGAACTAAGAGTTCCCCTTCGGGTGCTTGACCATTACAATGTTAAAACTGTCGCCACGACCGAAAAGTGGAGGGAAAACAAAACAAAACGCGGTTGGGTGTAGCCACGTGATTTCCAGCAACTCCCTCCGCCTCTACATTTCTCCCTCCTTCCTAGTCGACATGTCGAGCCATTACTCCGTACTCGTGTTTCGATTCCGGTTTCGAGCAATTGCGTTTTTTTTTTGCTTTATTAAATATAAACTTGACTCTGTTGCAAAGTAGTCATTGGGTAGTATTCTGACGCTATATAAAATCGCCTGGCAAAAAAAAAAACATTTTTGGGTAGTGCCAGTGTCTCTTTAATGTCCCTACAAGTGAAGCCTCAGCATACTGCTAAGGCTTTACTCAAAGTCCAGCTTGATTTGGGCCTCCCTGTCGACAGAGCTTGGATCATCTCATGCACCCTTCAACGGCCTCGTTTTGTTCTGCTTGACTGGATGACCTGCCCAGCTTTCTTTAGCGCAACTCGAGGTACTGACGCGTGCCTGACGACAGGCAAAGTACGTCAGTGGTCTCAAACTCGTTTGAGTGTGGGGGCCAAATAGCTCACACTGGAAAGGCCGAGGGCCAACGTTACAAGAAGGGGGGGGGTAAACATTTAAAAGGGAAGAGAACTCGTGCTCTATGCTTTTCGTAAACTCAGTTCTGCCAGTGACATTTTTGGATTTGGTTTGTTTTCATGACTACTTTGGGGCTCTGACCTGATGTAGTAACAAGAATTAAGATGACATCGTCCCGCCAACGTGCTGTCATTTTAATAGAACAAGAAAGCAAGTACATTGTTGTTCCCGTTGCTCAATTCACTCGGAAATTAACCAAGCTCAACACGTCTTTAAACAGCAATCAGTTAATTTCACAGTTTTTGCATTCCTGACAATTTTTATTACAACACTGAAAACACTGAAGGCGAGAATCCCGAGCTCGCAGCTTTATTTTTGGCAAGTGCTCCTGCTGATCGAGAGTTTGCGCAGCCGAGATGCATCCTTAAACAAAGAGTTCGAGCATGCAGCCTAGTAGCGGAATCGTTGTACATTACAAAAAAGCTGGGAAGCAAATGCGAATCGAAGGGCAAATGAACACAACGTAAACTATGTGAATACCTTAAAAGAGCAGAGCTACTTTTCGAGCGAAATGAATCGACGAGATGAGATCACTATGGCGCATGCCATGCATGTCTAGCGCTCGAGACATGGGAACGAGAGTCTGAATGAGTCGGCAAAGCCCACGCTCGACTTCTTATCTACCCCACTCTGTACCTCGAATATTCGGCCTAGAATATTCGAAGAGTGAGCTAGGAGAGACTCACTATAGGCAAGGTCATTCTGGCGTCCTTCTCTTTTACGCACGTGGCTCAGAATAAACACGAATCTTCTATATAGATGTACGGAGGAGCGTCCCTTCTCGTCCATGCACGCCGCAATATGCCAGGCCGCCATCGCACTACTACTCTTCGAAGCGTGTTTGCTTCGTACATATACAGTAATTGCTCTGAACGTGTGTGCAGTATTAGCCCAGGAGCGGGGGAACAAACGGGAAGAACGACACAGGCTCCAACCGTTTTTCGCCGCCCCCCCCCTCCCCCCCCTCCGTCCTGGGTTACCGTGTTTGTATTGTATACGAGCCGGTAATTTGGCCGGCTCGTATGCAAGTCGGACAGGCGAGGAGCCCTCTCCAGGCGCTCGAGACCGGCCTGCTAGAAGTAAGCAGCCCGTGCCAGCATCGTGAAGACCACCACTGCGAAAAATGCTGCTATAGGCCTAACACACATTACATAATCACCATCGCTTCCATCTTGTATATTACATCATCACATTATCACCATCACTAGACGCGGCACCGCGGGCCTCTTGGTACGGGCTGTTGCCTTTCTGTGGTGCTGCGGCTCTCTTGAGGAAATAAAAATTATTATTATTATTATTATTATTATTATTAATATTATTATTATTATTGATCGAGCTCGCTTTGCACCCCGGCTTTAGTTTTCATATATGGAGACAGTTTTTTTTTTGTATCACCAATGTAACAGGGTTATTAGGGATGGATGGATGGACGCTAACGGCTGTACACCTCACTGATCTCAATGACAATTGCTGGATCGCGTTTGCCCGCTCCGCGAATGCGGTGACCGGCGGCCATCTTTTCGGTAGAGTTATATCACCTCTAGCCAAGATATAGCTGCTGAAGCCACCTGGCAGCCACCATCATCCATCCATGGCAGACGGCGTTTTGGCAGTTGTGGTGGCAGGCTGCCATCAAAATAGTGTGGGTGATATTCCGTGATTGATTGAAATTGTTTGACAAAACATGTTTTTAAAACCCGGCGTGAACCGTAGCTCGGTCTTTGAGGACCCGGTGAAAGTTTCACGAAATCACGCAGCAGCGGGGAAAAACAGCACAGCACGCATCGAAAGTCGCATCGAAAAAAGCATCGAAAGCAGACGCCGGTACGTAGTCTGTTGCGATGCGAGCTGCGCTGCTTTCCCCGGTGCTGCGCTTTCTTAGAACTTTCGCCGGGTCCTCAAAGACGAGGCTACCGTTCACGCCGGGTTTCAAGAATCTGCTTCGTCGAACAACTTCAATCAATCACGAAATATCACCCACGGTACAGTGTACTAGATCTACGGCTATTTTATGGCAGCCTGCCGCCATTGCGCTGTCCGCCATATTACTATGATGGCTAGAGATGATATAACTCTACCAAAAAGATGGCCGACCGTGGCCGCATTCCCGTCCATAGGCGGTGCTGGTCAAACGCGATCCAGCAATTGTCATTGAGATCAGTGGTACACCTCATATCGGGCGGCAGCTTGCGCCACCTAGCCTAGGGTCAACTTACCCCGGTAAGGTTGCATGTTGAAGTACCGGAACCTGTTGCACCGCGAAAAAAACAAAATGCTACTTTAGCGCACCCGCATTAAATCCTGCACTCAAAAAGCAAAAGAAAAAAGATTAAATAAAAACGCCTGAGGTTTTGATTTTGGAATGCAGCACGCTCCAAAAGATATATGTCGTAAAAGGTAATTGTGTTGTGTGCCGACATATACACGTTGCTGGAAAAAAAAAGTAACCAAATGCGGTTACTTGTACGTCGCTCAGGAAGTAACAATAAGTACGTTGCACGATTCTGAGATTCAAAAGAAACGGCCCAAAACTAACGATATAACAATATGCTTTTTCGCTACTTTAAATGTGTCGTTTTTCTGCAACAGCAGCAGCTGCCTGCCAATGTTTTGTGCTGTAAATAAAACCTAGCTTTCTAACGCTTTCATGGGCACCTTTTTACCTTCTAGCTAACGCATTTCATTTTAGTTTTTTGCTGTGAATGACATAGGCGTTAGCTGAGGAGAAATCTAAATAAAATAACGTGTGTTGTACACGCTCTTTTGAGAAATAGCTAAATATCATTAGTCGTGCCTCCACAGTTACTCAACCCCATTTTGTCGCTCTGTCACTCATCTTCTCATTTGATCTGACTACAAACTATAAGAATTCTAGTTGTCAAAACTTTTTCAGTGTTAATTTTTTAAGTGATTACCCGCTTCATATATGTTTCAAGGTAGTATGTTTCTTTTTATCAGTAAGAAATCAACAAAAATAAAGAGCAATTAGGTAACTAGGAATGAAGACGACAGAACGAATGACTCACTTAAGACAAAGGGACGACGTACAATTCTTAAAAAAAAAAAGAAGTGTCCGTTTTTTTAAAGTATGTTATTGTTTCTGTCGTCTTTGTCCAAAAACCAACACGCTGCCAAGTGTCTTGGGGAGGAGGAGCGACCGTGACGCCCCAAGCGGTTAACTTTAGAACTACACGGATGGGGACAACAAATACAATGACTCAGCGCTCGGCTGACATAACCGAACGCGGCGTCAGCGTTCGGCTGGAGTTCGTGTTCTCCGGTGAGGGGGAGGAGGGGCTCTTGTTTCCACTCCGGCCTGCATGGACAATGCAGCATGCACGATCCCAGCTCAGCACAAAAGCCGAAGTGGGTCAAGCT
>JAZHYW010023860.1:0-14895 GCA_037355805.1 Ixodes ricinus
AAAGTACGTTCCCAGATTTGATTTTGTTAAATTTGTATCACGAAATGATGCTTTGTCAACTCCGAAGAAATGTTGAAAGGGATATTCTACTCTCACCAGGAACGCGAGCAGACGACGCATCGCTCCGTTTGTTCTGGGGGCGGCTTTCCCGTAGCTTTTTGAACTCTCGCTACTTCTCGGCCGGTCAGCGCAAGCAAGGAGGTTTAAGATATCAGGAGAGCAAAATTAATCATTATGTAGCACCTGAGACTGTAGTACGGAAAAATTAAATTTTAAGTCGAAGTAAAATACAACAGAGGAGAACGTCGCCATATGTTTTGAGACATTCTCTTTTGTATTTTCCTTCAATCTGAAAGTTCCTTAATTTTTTCACACCCCAATCTCAGGTGTCACATTATGATTAATTATCACCAGCGCGAATACACACTCACTGTTTTTTTTTTCATTTCTTTTTTTTTTCTTTTCACTAATTAGAGGACACTTTTTTATGAAAGGATTGCTTGCTGAAGCTACGAGCTGACGTCATGCTCTCTCCTAGTACATTTAACCTCCTTGGCTGCAACAATCCAGTGCAAGGGGCGCCAAATTCAGAAGACGGACTTCTGGATTCGGCTCTATTGCAGAAAATAACTACTCTGTGGCCACTTGAATTTATCAAATGTTCGCCGCCGTTTTTGAAAATATAGGTCATGCACCCCTGATGTATACCCCTGGGCAATGCATACCAGTTAAAAAATCACTGTATAGGGAGTGAAAGGGCATCATGAAAGTTTGTGTTAAAATACTTGTACTTTACTTTGAAAGTATATTGTATTTATAGTACTTTACTTCAAGTACGTTGCGCCCGGTGTACTTCATACTTTACTTAAAGTACATCACGTCTCATTTACTTTGTACTTTACTTGAAGTACCTTTTAGATGTACTTTACCCAACACTGTCTAAAAGTCCTGTTCGCTCCGACCCCACCGCTGCCAGCGCTGGCTTCTTACAGTTTCTCTCGTACAAGTGGCGCACCTGATTGTTCATCGCAACTTTGCCCCTCGTCCTAGGACTAGGGATCGTCCAGAAGCAGACCTCTTTCGAGTTATTTCTGCGCACGCGCAGCTAGGCCTTCTTTCGTAGCGGCAAAAGCTCGAACTACGTACGGTTGGCGTTCGGAAGGGGAAGGGACCTTTTTTTCTAAAGCCCCTTAACATACGATCCTGTTTTGATTAACGAGTGGCGTCTGGGCAGTTATCTGCAAACTGAAAATGAAGGGCATCCTAAGTTCCCAACAAACCTCCGCCCGTCAGATCACACTGGCATCGTGCCGTTAAGTCTGTTTTCATTGTATTATTTGTTTTTGTTTGTTATAACCCCTAACACCGATACAAAAAAAAAGAATCGTAAAAAACAAGACGAAATACGCGCAAAGATAGGTGCTGACAATAGGGAGATTTAGCAGACCGTGTTTCGCCCTCCGCTAAGCCTCTCCGCTACCCAGATCTCTACAGCCAAGGCAATCGCCACGCAGGCGCAGTGGCGGTTTCTTCGTTGCGGAAGGCTTAGCAAAGGGGGAAACGCGGTCTACTAAAACTCCCTAAGTTTTAGTAGACCGCGTTTCCCCTTCGCTAGCCCTCCGCTACGAAGAAACCGCCACTGCGCCTGCGTGCCGATGGCCTTGGCTGTGGAGTTCCGGGTAGCGGAGGGGCCCAGCCGAGAGGGAAACACGGTCTACTAACTGTTGGTCGCACGGGACGGTGCTCTCCGAGGATGGCCAAAACGGGAAGCAAGAGTAGGGAGAGGGTGTCCGCATGCGCAAAAAATTTACTGGAAAAAGGTCCATCACGCTGCAGCGTCAAACACATGAGCAATGAAAACGGGCGTCGCGCAACGGTTGATAAGGCAATTGTCGCGCAACGCTTGTTTTCGTCGCCCGTTTGGCGCTTACATCTGCCGCCCCTCCGCGTATCAGATGAGGCACGGAGGAAACAAGAGCTGTAGCTCAATCAACTCCCCTTTCGGACACTTGGAGCTTTTTGCCACTTAGTGTAGTCTTTATGTGGAAAAGGTATACGTTATCGTTCGTCGAGGCACTGAGAACTACGTCGTCAACTGTTATCTGTCTGGAGCATCTTTTTTACGACAGTGTGGGACCCACATATCTTCGCATTATTGCTGCGTGCCGTACTTCTTGTTTTATCAGTCATCCGGTTTAGACACTGCTGGGAAAAACATTGGATTGCAGCCTCTTGAGCGAGGCTCACTCGGGAGATATGATGTCGATGTTAAATTACAACACTCGAAGAACTGGCAGCGACTGCAATGCTACTTTTTATCAGCCTTCCCGCAGTGAAAGGGAACCGTGGTCCCTCCACTTCCCCCGTGGCGTCGCGTGTGGGTGCCAATGAGTGGAGTAACTGCATGTGGTCCCCAGCGTGCACCGTGTATATTGCGTTTCAACTTATGACGGACCGCAGCGGACACTGCGAGCTGTCAGAGCCAATCGAATGCCATTGGAGTATCGCGTAACATGCGAAGGGGTGGGGTGCAGCTATTGGGGCCAATGACAAATGCGCAATGTGCGCGTACACAGTTGGCCCTCACTCCCCCCCCCCCCCCCAAATTGATTTCCTTCTACAACGCCTACATCCACACACACACAGCGACCACCGCGGTTGTCAGCGACGCGCCAGGCGTGTGGTCACGTGGTTCTTTCCCAGCGCTGGATTGGCTGGGATGGCTGGTAGCGTCTGCTGTGGTGCATCGTAAAGTGACACAGACTATATATTCCCTTCTAAATCAGCATCGTGTTTTCGCCTGATCAGTGTTTCTGTTGCGGCAATTCTTTTGTTTGTTTGTTGTTTTTTGTTGTTTTCGGGTTCCCATTTATGGTGATGAATGAAAGACAGACAGGCTAGCCTGGACATTCGCCCTAGACCAATACACTTCGCTTCCCGATGACTTGGCGAACTGTGGAGGCTGCGGCGCCCGCGACCCATACGGACGCCGGAGCAAGGCACGTAATAACACACAATGGTCGAGGCCAGGGCCGGCCTTAGAGCAACAAGCGCCCTGGGCAAACTGCAGCCGTGAGCGCCCCCCCCCCCCCATCCTATTTTCGCACCCAGCATCACGTTGTTAGCAAACATGCCACAGTGACCCAGCGCGAATGGCCGCAATTTTGTCGTTGTCAGTCGAAAACCACATCTTAAAAACAAACAACGTTCGCGAGCAACTGAGAGTTTTGTCGGCACCGTGTTCAAAGGTTCAAGAATCGTTTTGTTTTTTAGATTAACCAAACTTCAGCTATGGGTCTCACATAGCAAGCTAACGTCTGATGGACAGAGAAAACAAAAGCACAAGTTAACCATGTCAAATACCAGACATGTACACGTTACCCAAAAAAAGTAACTAAATACCGTTACTCGTTACTCGCTCAAAAAGTAACTAAATACGTTACTCGTTACCGATTCTCAAAAGGAACGCGTGAGTTACCTCAAAAGTAACGAGTTACTTTTCACGTTACTTTGACGACCAAATATACAACTGTTTTTGTTTCATGCTTTCTTTTTTTTTTTTTTTAGTAGTCATTGTTTTGAAGCAGCAGCTGCCTGTAGAAGTTTCCATCAGTTATGTTTCCCCGCTTCCTTGAAAATACATCTCCGGTGAGGCTGAACAGCCGTTCTACCGAAGCGCTCGAACGAACGGCAGTGTTGTGCTTCAGGAAGAGCTGATGAATCTTCGAGAACTGCGCCTTCATTGAGGAGAGCGGGCAATGGGTTATGTGCCTTCCCGTGTTTGCAGCCTCCGGGTTTACATTCGGTCCGTACCCGTTTCTAGAAGGTTCAACCAACGAACCTGATTGTGCTCGCTGGGTGAAGGACATGCCAAGCTGTAGAGTTCAGTACAGCAACGTTTATCGCTGGACACGTCAGTCGAGCTGTTCGACTGACGTGTTCAGCGATATACGTTGCTGTAGTGTCATGCTGTTTAGTTGTTTTTCGGGTTGCCCATCTGCCTTTGTCGCGATAGAGGCATACCCAGGCAGAGGCTAGAATAAAAACAAGGCCGTTTAAGCGGTGTTGTACACTTCACTGCTCAAAAGTAACGAGATACCGTTACTCGTTACTTGGCCTTCAAAGTAACTAAATACCGTTACTCGTTCCTTTTCTAAAAAAGTAACTAAATACGTTACTCGTTACCAAAAATAGTAACTAGGTACAAGTAACTCGTTACTTGTAACGCGTTACGTACATGTATGTCAAATACCCTAGAAGGCAACCTTCCGAGCCTTCAACATCGCAAATTTGGCTACGCCTTGCGACATATCTGGGCTATAGACGCTATCCTGTTTTCAATGGACAAAATTGCCAATGACGATATCCTGTCATCTGCCATGGTTGATCTTAGGTATGTCTTAATAAGCTTTAATTTTGAGCAACTCCTCTCAGCGGTGGCCATTGACACTGGCAAAGTGAGGAGGATCCTTGATGACACCCATGTATAAGGGAATTCTCAGATAGATGGTTGTCCAGAATGAACTGGAGGACGTCTTGGCGAGCACTGCATCCAGTGGGCAGCGAGGCTGCATAGTTAGATCAGCTCCTCTCAGAGATCTGTACCGTCGATGTCTTCACTTTCTAGGTGTCTCAGACTCTCAGTGCATGGTCAAGGCCTTGGCAAAGTTTACGAAGTACTGCTTTGTCGGGAAGTCGTGTGAGGCCGTAAAGGAACCCCAGAAGCTCACGTGCTGCTCCATCTGCGTGAAGCGTTCTTCAATCGACATTTTACGGTGTGCATCATCTCATAGAAGAACTCTCGCTTGAATTTTGTCTCGACATCATCAACCTCGTCTTGGCACTCATAACAGAATTGGCGCTTTTTCCGCCGCAGTCGAGGGGCCCGTTTCATCACACTGTCAACACCCACGCTCTCGGGATGACCGTTCGCAGTTTCCAGTTGGAGTTTCGTACCCGACATCGCGATAATTGTCGATGTAATCGCTGCATGCTTTAATCAGCTGGGCTGTTGTTACGATGTCCTTCGTTTTGCATTGTATGTTCTTGCTTACAACATTAACTTGAAAAAGAATGTCGAACCACAACACAATGTAAACGAGAAACTTAAGGTCCGTGAGCCGCCCTGCGAGAGTTCGAGCTTCATGTCGGACGCCAGGGTCTGCCTTCTGTAATTCGGCCATTCTTGTGCACCATTATAAATTTAATTGTTTTTAGTGGTTTTCGGGATTCTTGCGGCGGGTTTCTGAATTTTGAGTTGGCAACACTGATCGGCATTGCTAGTCCGGAGTCGTCGCTGGTCGCTCACACACACAAAAGAGAAAGAGCTGCGGATCCGGAGTTCTTTACACATATTATTTTCAGTCGGGTTGAAGCCTCTGGGCACAGAGACTCACCGGATGCCGAGGGGGCATTGGTTCGTTTCGTTTACCGCTAGGAGCCAAAGTGCAGCTCGAATGTCGGGAGGAATCGGGCTCATTTTACCCCCGGTCAGACCTCCTAAGCGAAGGCATCCTTCGGCTCAGAATAACTGGCAAAGGGCGAAGCCTACGTTTTCTGCAGAGCCAATCAGAGACTCTGAGCGAAGCGCGTGATAACTAAGAGCAGAAATCCGTTCTAATAGTATTTTGTCCCGTGATTAGCTCCGACACACCGATTTGCTCGCCGATGAGTTTGGCGTCACCGTTTGGCTAAGTTGCGCTAAGAGTGCGCCATGCTGGCTCCATCGCTTTTGGCGAGACAGGTTTTGCTTCGCTCGTAATTTGAGACCTATGCGGAGGTGATCGCTTGCCTAGTCGTTTATGATTCATTCCATGGCGCTTTGAATCTCACCAAGGAGAGGTTCTTTATAGTAAAACATCCGCAGGTGGCTGCGAGTTGATGGATGCCAGTTATAACAAGAACTTAGTCGTCGGTTTTGCGGCCGAAATGCCAAACGGCGAGCGCCACCACCTTTTTCTACATGTAAAGGGGGGGGGGGGGTCCTTCGCGATGCGGTGTCAGTTTTTTGGTTTTTGATTTTATCCCCTCGAGGTTTGAGCCTTGCATGACCCGGCGGCCCGTTTGGCGCCCCCTATGAATAGCGCCCTGTGCGGCTGCACAGGTCGCCCACCCCAAAGGCCGGCCCTGGTCGAGGCCACCGGGGCCTCGTTACCGCACAGCAATAGAGCCCTCCGCGACAAAAAGTAGTTCTGAGCTTCTTTTTCTTTAGCGGAAATTGAACTCGCGCGATTCCATTTATAATGAGAACATATCAAGAAAAAAGAATGAATAATCCCGAATTTATGAGTTTCAATTATATTTAAACCAAAAAAGTGACGCCACATTCGTATCCGCTCTGTTTTAATGCGAAGGCATTAACTGTCCCATGAAGCGAACCGGCGTTATCAGCTTTGAAGCCGCGCTTAACGGCACCTAATTCCCATGCCCGATGTTGCGAAGCCTGTGGTCTGTAGCAGCGAATCGATGAGATAGACTCCCATTGGCTTGCGCGCGGCATAGCTCCAAGTAACGCCACCCCACCGCCATGGCGCAGCGGCCCGGCCGCAGATAGGAGGGAGAGGGTGGTCGGGCTTTGCAAAGCGGCCGGGCCGCAGAGCCCTCCCGAGCAGCATCCGCACAGGTCGCCCGGCCGGGCTCAGCGCGGCGCGCAGCTTGATGGAATACGCTACGCATATGAATGCTTTCCGCATTCCGACACGTTAGCAGTCTTAAGTCTTTATTTCTTTTTCGCCTTGTTGCACCGTGGCAATTGGCAATCGCCTGCGATCGCAGCCGTGTAAACGGCCGTTTCCGCTCAAAACATCGCACCGTGCCCTGGCATTAGCACCCATCATAGATTCGCGGCTAAATTGAGCGTATGGTTGTCTCATGAACTGTCCTGAAGTGCTCGCTACTAGCCCCGTGCGCGACCGAAAGCGTCGCTGTGGTCGGCCTTCCACGATTGGCCGAACGCTGACTATGACGTCGGAAAGGGATTTATCATCGACGGAAATAAGAGGAATGAAAGAACTTTAATTTTGACGGTGTTGGCAGTGTTCCTTTGAGAGCGCAATGATTTCAAGCTTCCACCATGCTATATACAAACACCATCGAACTTGTTGTTTGCAAGGTAATGACGTCACAAGGGGGAACCATAGAGGGCGCCACCAAAACATCTCGCCGCTAATTCTAGCGGACGTATATCTTGCTGCGGTGAACGTTTTATTAATTTATTTATTTATTCATTTAACAATACCACCTGGCCCAAAGGGCGTGGTAGGAGAGGCACAACAATACAAAAAATAAGAATACAATTGAACACCAGGGATAATGTGGCCCAAAACATTATACAATATATATAGCACCCATCATACAAAACAATACATATTAACAAGACACAGTCTGAATTGGCGACATCAGCGTGTAACTTGGTCTGAGTTGGTGATTTCAGCGTGCAGAAATGTTGCCTAAATATTATGGGATATACTATACAGCATCATGCATACAAGACAATAACTATTAACAAGTCATCTGAACGCGCGAAAAAATCAATCTATTTGGGAAAAAAGACAGTGGCTTTATCGATAAAATGGTCCATAGAGTCTGAATTGGTAACGTCAGCGTGCAGCTTGTTCCATTCAACAATGGTCCTAGGGAAAAAGGAGTATTTGAACGTGTACAATCGTACTTGATTCTCCAGTATTGAACGTGCATGAGATGATCTGGTGTTTAATCTGCCTGAAAATGTAATGTATCTCGAAGTGTCGATGCTTAATTTACCCTGAATTATTAGAAGTAGTATCTCTATCTATCCGCGGTTTTGCGCTTAATGTTAGCAGGTTAGCTTGTTGCAACATTTCTGAAGGGAGCTTCACGTTTCAAATTCGCTGTGAAACAAACCGTATTGCCCTCCTTTGTACACCTACTAGCTTATTAATATTAATTTTAGTGAACGGGTCCCAGACAATGTTTACATATTTTAAAATTGGCCCTATAGACTGTAAGTTTTGTGTTGGGGGAAGGGTACCTCAAGAGACGTTTTAAGGCACAAAACCGTTAGGTCGCGTTCGTTGTAATGTAATCACTGTGTTTGTCCCAGTGATTAACTAAATCCTCGATAAAAGTATTTAAGTTAAGTTACTAAATACCTGCTTCATAAAGTATTTAAAATACTACTCAAGTTACTTTCACCGTGAAGTATCTTGAATAGAGTATAAATACTTAAAAATGTAAGTAAATTACTTTTGAATATACTTCCGCATTGTGTAATTTGCATCGACGTCAGTGACGTCGATGCAAACCTAGTTTACCAGAATGGTTTATTAGCACGCAACAACACAAAAAAATCATAAAAAACATCGTAGGGTTATTTATGCAGTCCAACCATATGAGCAAAATATCACTGATACATGTTACAAAACATTTCTCAAATAAAAAAGGACACTTTAGGTATTTGCCACTTTCATGACCTGTAAGGAAGTGCTAGTGCATAACAAAATGGCTGTAATCTGGATGATCGTCGTAGAACAGCAGGTCTGCGACGCGTAATTAATTCTAGTTTTGCTTTATACGAGCAATATTAGAACCTTACCTTTTTCCCGCCAAGAAGGTGTAGGCAAGCGCCTTTCTTGTGAAGCCAATCATCCAGGAGCTGAAGAGCGCAATCCTCACACCGTGGAACCACCATCGCTGAAAGTTGCGAATAGTGACATAGCTGAACATCAGGTCCTCCGGCGGACCTTAGACGCATCATTTAACTACAATCCATATTCTCTTTATGGGGAGTTCACTATAAACGAACTTGGGATACGGAAATGAGTGAATGGATAGCGAAGAGAGCCCACACAATAGCAACGGCACTCGTCGCACCTTCTTTAAGTAGGTTGCCTTCAGAAAGGCGCTCAACGTTGGGAGACGATTTGTTGGCATTTTGAGAGGTCATCCTGCGCGTATTTAGTTTCTTGTCTTGTTCTATGCTAATCAATGTTCGCTTACAGACAGTGTTCACGAAAGCAATAAGTACCGGATTGGCGACAGAAAGAAAAGAAACAAAAGAAACCTCAACGTTTTGCTGTAGCAGAGTCAAATATACAACAAGCAAAAAAAGGTGTCTTCTTTTGTGTCCACTTCTCATTTTCTTCTATTTGTTATTTTCTTGACACTGAAGTCTGCATTGTTGTCGTGGGTTGTTTCCCATTCTGCGTTGCGCCTCACTGTGGCAATCGGCTACTTCCGTAAAACCACCTTTTGTTTAAGGCTATTTGAGGGAACTTTAGTGAAAAAAAGGCGCCTATGGAAAGGCGAGGGGTAAACCTTTGTCGTACGAACTTTGGGGTGAAATATGAGTTACAATCGGCACAAAAATTATGTTTTCACGAGCTTAATCTCGAGTCATCGGAGCTTATCGGAGCTAGCTAGCAACCGGATTTAGGTTGCTCAAAGGAAGGTTCGTTTGCTCGTGCCACGCCCACACTCCGCCGTTTTTCGAAAAACTGGAAAAATGTCGGAATGTCAAAAATGTATTTGAGATAATGAGTACAAGATACTCAGAATTGTAATTAAAATACAGTATCAAATACTCTCAATCAGTATTTGCAAGATACCAAGATACTTCAAAAAGACTTGAAATGCAGTATCTTGAGTGGAGTATTTGAGATAGGCACAAGTCTGGTGTCCCTTAAGAGTTTATAGGAAAAACACCTCCCTTTCATCACCTGACCAAATGCTTTCTCTGTGCGAGGGTATGGGCGGGTGCATGATCACGTCGCAAAGAAAAACGTGCGATTGGTCCAACGAGCAAGTAGCTTCTACCGAGCTGTCAAGTTAGGGGTGAACCGAGTGTACACTACAGGCATCAGCTGGAAGAAATTTATCGGGTGTACTTCTCGGGCCAGCCACGAAAATCTTTTATTTATTTGCCTCGTCCAAGCCTGATCCTTTCAAAGATGCAGAGTGCTTACGCGAGGTCGCATGTACAGGAAGAAACTGACTGGCAATAACGTTTATTTTAATGTTAGTTCGTTTCTTTTGACGCTTTGTGTCCTCTACCTCTGTGAGCATGCATGCAAACATTTGTGTATGTGCAACGAATTGGGCCTTCGAAGGAGGGCTTTGATTCTGACGTGTGCATTTTTTCGTCCCTGTCCAATTCGCGCTATTTTAATCAGGATAGTTAATTATTTGTACGGACGATTCACAAAAAGAACTGTCATTGAGCGGTGGTGGTCATCCTCTGAAGAAGTTGGGGGGTTGGGGAGAAGGGAACCGGGCGTTCGCTTTAGGACAATGCAGTTCCGCGAAACCAAATTCACACCAAGTCGTATACACAACCGACTCGCGGACCATAACGCATGTCTCAGTCACCCCCCCCCCCCCCCACACACACACCGGAAGAGGACGTCAGAGACCGCCCAGTCACCGCCGGCTTTAGCTTTTCCCCTCACGCGTAACATCCCGCGCATATGATTGAGAGCTCGCCACCTATACCCCCTTTTATTATGTCACAGCTGGCTGATATGGGTCAAGAAATAACAGAGAATATAAGGGAACTTATATTCTCAGAGCTCCGTGAGAAATTTTTTTTTGTGGGCATATTTTTACGATTTTTTTAATGTAATGTTCGCAACGATGACCTTTAAGGGTAAATAAATTCATCGCCCCTTCCCCTCCTCCTTCCCCCCCCCCTCGCCGCTGCACTGGTGATGTGCACGGCACGAGCGAGTCATTTCCGTAATATAGAATCTTACATTGACAGATGACACACTATTACCAAAATTATCTATGTGGTGAAAAGTGCTCATCTGATGCACCAATCTAGGTGTCACGACCTTGCGCCCCTCGATACACTGTCCGAGCAAAATGCAAAAACCGCCGATGATCGTATTCACGCTAACAGTGTCGCGGTGTGTACAGTCTCCCGCAGTGGCGCACCCACGGCAGGGTGGTGGGGGGGGGAGGAGGGTTGAGGATCCTAACCCCCCCCCCCCCCCCCCCCGAGTTCTGTAGCGGTCAATCGGAACCCCTTCGCCCCCGTTGCATTGACGATGATGCAAACAACGTGACAGAGTTAGTACGAAGGAGTCAGGTCCGAATTTTTTTATCGTAGTACATTGACAAATTACACTATTTTCTCAATTATTTATGCGGTAAAACGGGCTCATCTCAGGCCCCAACCTAGGTGTTAAAATTTTGCGTCCCTCGACACGCTGTTTTAGCAAAATGAAATATCGCCGGTGTCGCGGTGTGTACATTCGTATATTTTATTTTCCTTGAATTTCTCTATCTACTGTAGGAGATATAAAATCATTATTAATTTTATGTTCAGACATGTTTCTTATTTGAAGAAATAAACTCCCCCAAAAGACGAAGCGGGACGTTGGGATCCAGCAGTTAACCGCTGTGTCGTTTTTGAATCGCATTCTGTCCCCAACTGTTAGAGAAAAAGCCTCCACACTTTAGGTTATCATAACGCTTTCTTGTTTTTGTGTAGCGCGGGTAGTCTGGAATGTTGTATAAAAAAAGCTGAGATATGCGTTACACACCAACTTTCATATTTGTTTCCAAAAAGATTTTTCAGAAGGATTTTATATGAATTGATTGCATGGACTGCGTGCGTCATCACATTTCGAACCATCTAGGATCGAGTTATACATTTACTGCGTATTTTTGCAGGAAATGTTCTTGAAGGTGATACGTTCAGTTCAGCGCGCTTCGCGCGTGTGACCTTCGCCGACTTACGCTAGTCTCGTGGGGGTCATGTCTTTTCTACGGCGGGCCTGCTTTGTGAGGGGTTTGAAGGATTTGGATTTCGGAGATAGGCTGGTCCCCGGCGCCTCCTCTCCCAACCTATTGTGACTTTGCCGAGGGGCCGCGGCTGGGCGCCGTCGAGACGGCGGACTGGAGCACTAGCGAAACTACGAAGGTGCGAAGTAGTTGTCGTGAACGGACTTGGCGTGGCGCCGAGTGGGCTCCGGCCGGTTGTACTACCGAAGATACGGGAGTGTCACAGTTATGAAGGTCGTTGATGTAGACGGTGTTCGGCCACTTGCAACAAGGGGCCTGATGACGAACACGTTGCGAAGTGAAGTTCAGTCGGGTGGTATTAAACTTTAACTTAGGTAGATTTATTTAACATAGTACATTGACAATGTTGGGCGCGACCAGACGTCGCCGCCCGGCACTTTCCGTCCTCCAAAACCAAACAGGATCCCAGATTCCCACGCTATTTTCTTTCTGGCAGACGGTCGGTCATAAAAGCATACGAGCAGAACAACAACACGCTCTCTTAAACGGACAACCAAAATAAAACACAAAAGACCCCACGCTCTCCTCGACGGACATCGCAAGAAACTGCCGTGAAGATGGGCGCTCCCACGAACCCCGGCCCGCTCACAATGAGCGGGCCGGGCAAAGCCGATATGTTTGGTACGGTTTACGACTCAAGACCACACCCGGCAGCCTCCCATGCATGGGGACCAGTGCATCCCGCGCTTCCCAATTAGGCAGACGCCCGCTCGAAGCGCCCCTGAGAGCGACATTGTCGTGACCCTCCCTCTACTCTGGTCTTCCCCCGCCGCCTGGGGCGATCCTTCCGACGATACAGCTGCGCTTCGACACAAACCGACAAAAAAAAAAAAAGGAATAATATGCCTTTACCTAACTGTCACTTCATGTTCTTTGCAATTGGCCATTGGACGGGGGTCACCCTGTAGGCTGTGGCTCTGTTGGGTGTTTTAAAATGATTTGTTGGCCGTCCCCTGCAGAGAGGGAGGAGGCGTAAAGTTTTCCTTCCGTGTTCTCTTTACGTTTCTCTCTCTCTCTCTCTCTCTCTTGCTGTGCATTTTCTTACTCTTCCTCTTTCCCTTTTCTGTCTCGTTCTGTATCTTTATATTTATTTCTTCCTTTCCGCCAGGCCGACTTTTCGTGCACTTCACAGAAGCGATCGAATTCGGTGCGCCACCCCCTCACATCAGCATTGACATCCGGGCTTCGAGCTACACAACAAACTGCCGATTTTCATCTTTCTTAGAGCATTTACTCTACTGGTACTGCTCATTGTGCGCCCGTTCCACAGTGCAAGTCTAACAAATAATTGCTAAGACAGATCGGTGTGCGAATTCAAGAGTCCGCGATGACCTATATCACCAAGGCCGCCTCATTGAAGCGCCAGCCAAATTCAGTGCTTACCTACTACTTCCTTAAAAAAAATCGCGATTTGGAGCCAACGGATGCATCACCATCGGAATATATGACTCCCAGCATTGAGAAGTCGATCATTCAACAGACGACCTCATCCTCACCCTCTGACCGATCCGTCTCTGCCCAGCATCTTCCAGTTTCTGCAGCGACTTACCCAAATGACTTGGGCATCTACGTTGGAAAGTCACTGTCAGTAAGTGTGACTAGATTTTTTTTTCGGGAATCTTTGTCATTCTGTTGTTTATATACATAACGTCCAAAATTGTATGCTGCATCTAACTAATAAAATGACCTGAAAGTTAAAATCAGCAGCGTTAAGTTTGGGATTGATTTATTTTAACTTTTAGCGAATTTTAGAAATGACCCCTCTTTTTGGATGTCTTTCTTGCTTAATTTTGTTTCTTGTTCAAGTTATGTCAGAGTTTCTACGTTTCAAGTTTTTAAGAAAACGTAAGCGCTCGAGTTAAAGAAAAGTCGCAATATGTTCAATCGCAACGAGCATCTTTTTTTTTCCCGATTTTGGGGATTTTATTATTTATCCGCGAGTTGACTAACAAGAGCAAAGCCGTAATCGTTTTATGACTCTTCCTTAAGACTATTTAAGCGAATATGATTTGCATATTTTACTTAACTGGATTGCCGGAACCTATTATTTCTTAGATTTACGTGTATTTACTGAGACTAGTGCTGAGAGCCACTCTATTACGTTTGTTAAAATTGGCACACTAAATAAAACGACGAGCCGCAATAATCGCGTTACGCAAAGAGAAAATGAAAATTAATGGTAATTTCTGGATCGACGTTCAATTATATTTCGTGTCAAGTAATCAAATAATTTAATGAGAACATTTCGAGTAGAAGTGGTTGTAGTCATGAATGTTGTTTTCATAATTTTCGTAACTCGCACATAATAATGGATTTAGGACAGGATGCCACGGGTTCGGCCACGTTTTTTCCTCCCGTTGTCCCGTGACTGGTCCCTATGCGTTACCGCTGTTGTTCGGATGGCTTGCACACAGGTCGGGCCTTATTTGCATGACAGGTAACCTCGTTCCACTGGTGTAATGTTGAGCAACAAAGTTTTGCAGACGGGACATCCTCAGTCACGGTAACGCTCACTTGTGAAAAAAGTGTGAAGAGAGAAAAAAGCACTTGAAATATGTGCATTTGTACTGAATGTTCATAGACATGAAGCGAAAAATAGGGACACTAACCAAAAAGTTATTTTTTGGTTATAGTCACTATTTTTCGCTTCATGTCTATTCCTAACCAGGCAGAGGGTTGCCCGACGTTTACTTTCAAATGTTCATAGAAAATTAAGACTTCATTTTTTGTTTTCATTATGAAAATTAGATAGAGCAATAATATTGTGTATAGAGCTGGGTGGCTATGTCCAAATATCAGAAAAGCCATTTTCTCAAAAATTACTTCTCCCCAACTTTTTACCATTTAAAGACCAGCCTGATTATACGCGGGTGCGATGTAGGAAAAATTCAAAAAGGCTACTGCTCTCTATGAATGTAAAACAACAGTTTTGGATAAATAAATGTACATACCAAGGAATGCAATCGTGTCGATGGGATTAAAATTAATTTGCGCAGTGCAAATAAAATTTCGCAATGACGCGTACAAACGAAAAAAAAACGGATATAAAAAAAGGTTAAATTAGCCCCCCCCCCCCCCCCCCCCCCCCCGGCTAGCCCTCTCTTCTCCGAT
>JAZHYW010023861.1:0-53361 GCA_037355805.1 Ixodes ricinus
ACATATATGTTCTTCAGAATAAAGGATCAAAATGTCTAAAAACTGAATGCAGTTATTCACAGGCGATTCCCAGGTAAACTTAAGTCCACCTAACACCTCCCTAAACATCTCAACAATCTTCTCAACCGTTTTCTCCAAACCAGAGTCTGTATCTAAAATAAAAAAAATAATCATCTAACATGGAAATCTGCAAGCCTATCTGAAATTTGCCGTTCCAGTGATGCCAAAAAAATGTCACACAAAACGGCAAACTGTCGATCCAATGCACACACCAGACTTTTGTACAAAATATCGCTCGTCAAAACTGAGTGCAGTCGACTGTAGATAAAAGACCAGCAGCTCAAAAAAATGATCGCTGCTAACGCCGCGGAACTTTGAAATCTAATTTTTCCAGACTTGTTGATCTTATCCCGAACCGCCTAGAAAAGTCCATCATGAGGAACGGAATAATATAAGTCCTCAACATCCACAGATATTGCAGTGACAGCATTCTGAAAACCTTCCCGAAGTTCATTGACTATCTCTAGCGAGCTCTGCACCAAAAAAGGGTCTTTTAGCGCAAGAGTGTCCAAATGGAGCTGTAAAAACCGACTGTTCTGAACCTGCCAAGTGTTCTTTTCAGACACAATGGCTCACTTTGACTAATGGCAGGCCTGTGTTTCCTTCACCAGCTCGTTTCCAGACAGCTTTTGAGATGAAGGAATGCAATGGAATGGGAGCTACGCTTGCGATGGACAACGCACTTGGGACGCTCTCCAGCAAGAATGAGCTCCACAGTACGAATTCCTTGGTTCACACCTTGCGTCGTCCGCAGGAGGTCCGGATTGGCTGACGATCTTCGCTGTGGAAGATGGGTGGTACTTGCGTCGGAGGCCAAGTTGGTTCCGTTGGCCAGGCCGACTGGCTCGGTAGGAGGGGGTTACTTTTACATAAATGAATTAATACTTTCGTAACGAATGAAGATACATAAGCGAAACAGAGCTGCAAATATTACTCTCCAGAGCGAGGTGGGAATTAAGGAGGTGCTCGGGTGTTAGCTCGGGAGTTGGCTGGCTCGTAAGATTAAATTCCGATTATGGGGGAATTGTCTCCCGGAGTAACTTGACGGGGCTTGATTACGCAGCGGTAGTTCTCGAGCTCCAGCACAAACTAAAACTCGTTCATTCATCCGTAGGATGATTCCCACTTGCGGCGTTTCCCTAAAAATCACTCGCTGGCCCATCCCCTTTTAGTGGATAGGCGATTCACCGACGCGTCATGAGACGGGCGTTTCCCAGGGGCCGAGAGATCACAACCAATCGGCTTCCTTTCCCACCATGGGGAAGTTGCCTAGATTTTCCGCGTGAGACTCCACGATCTGCGCATGTCTCGCGGAACATCAGGCGGGTTCAGGCGCGAGCAAACTACTGCTTAGAATGATGAAATCAATCCCTAGAAAAGGGGAACAAGAGGGACAAAGGACAAACGCAAGTCTCCAAACACAGCTAGGTGACTGGTGTGCGACTGAAAAATCCGCCTGGTCCGGGTATCGAACCCGGGACCTCTCCATTTCTAGTGGAGCGCTCCACCAACTGAGCTAACCAGAGGTGAGACGTCAGTAGAGCAAAGCGGGGTCCCTCTTGTTCCCCTTCTCCAGGGATTGATTTTATCATTCTTGTCCAGCTCGCTTGCACCTTTGCAATTAGTTGCATTACAATCATAACCTTTAAGGGAACAGGGTAGGGCAAAATTTTGAAAAAATAGATTTTTTGTTTTTAGGGATTTGGATTTCCCAGTCTTTCCTGAACAATGCTGACTACGTCATTTGAGCGTGCGCGATTTATCTACAGGAAAAATGACCTTTTCCGAAACCAAGGCGGTGACCGACCACGCCCCCTTTTACACCTATGCATGATCTGTATCTCTCCTATGTTGTAAAAAACGGTAAAAAAACGTAGATTTTCTTTAGGTTTAGCGGAATGTTTATTGCTCGTCCAGCAACAGCAAACAGCTGTCTAGCTTTTACGTTTTTAGCCCCATAAATCCTCAGACACTGCCGGTATCACTCGCGACGCGCATTCTTTTGCTTCTGCTTCGGCGTGCTTCCACGGGCAAGGTAATTTATTGTTTACTTTAGGACTAGATTTTGAATGTTAATCAAATGACGAAGACGAAGAAGGTCTTTCAAAAGCGTCGCTTTCAGGGTTGTCGGTACAGGTCAATTTCTCATGCCGCCGAGTCCCTGCGATGCATTCTGATGCCTGACACAGCGGCTAACACGTGTGCGTCTTCTTCGAAGCTGTAGCACTCGGCAGTACGCTTTGAAGAGCTGAAGGCAAGTGTTAGTGACTGCGACTATGAAGTGATTGATATCGACCTTCTGTCCTGTACCGTCGCCGAAAGCTGGGTGTGTAAAGTGTGCGGTGGGGACTTGCAGCTGGTTGAAAAAGCAACATAAAGAGCTGGCGTCGCCTGTACCTACTTTCTGAAGTGTGAAAAGTGCTGTTGGACACACCGACTAGAGAGACGTCAAAACGGACAACTTCGGGCCTCTACTTGGTGTTTCACCAGGATGATTCACGGTGCAGTGGTTGCGGGACGCTGGCCGGTCACGACTTTACTTTGCAGACAGGGCTACACAGCTCGTCACAAAAGAGGCCCGCAAAGCAAGGCAGCAAACAAAGAAATTAAATATTGACTATGGAGGTGACAACCTGGCTGGTGGCTACCGAACTGATGCATCAGCATGCATTTCTAGAGTGCAAGTTTGTTATAAAGCGCCTTTTTTCACTTCAAAGTCAATTATCTCAAAACATCATTTTTTGTGACCTTTGACCCTTTTTCTCTGAAACCATAAAAACTAGAAGCATTATTTTTCTCCACTACGAAGACAACACAGGGGAGAGTCTACTGAACTAGAATTATGAAAATTGATCAAGGCAATTTTGTTTGACAAGCTGTTTATTGTCCATTTTGACATTAAAATTGGGAGGGTCCAGTAAAAACAAAAGTAAAAAAGAACTAAAATACATATAACAATAGTTCTAGTTCAGTAAAGAGAACACAGAAAGATAAATACGATGATACCAACATGAATCTTCTAACCCTAGAAGATCCTGAGAAAAAGGGTCACATACATAGGCTGAAACACATGGGAGGAATAGGGCCTACCCTGTTCCCTTAAAATGCGAGCTTCACCCTTGTTGGTGTTAGACTGATGGCGGCTGATAAAACCCATTTGCTCTACTGACGTCCAACCTCTGGTTAGCTCAGTTGGTAGAGCGCTCCACTGGAAATGGAGAGGTCCCGGGTTCGATACCCGGACTAGGCGGATTTTTTCGGTTGCGCACCAGTCACCTAGCTGTGTTTGGAGATTTGCGTTTGTCCTTTGTCCCTCTTGTTCCCCTACTCGCGAGGAGAGTCAGACAGCTGACCCCGATGTGGACAGCGCCGACGATCATTCCGCCAGATGTGGTCTAACGTTGCCCAGTCAACCACCCTACCCTCCGAGAGTTCTTCCGGCCCGAAACGCACATTCCGGTTCTCTCGGCTGAAAGCGCGCGTTTTGAACCTTGCATCGCAAAGTACGCCCATCTCTCAAAGTAGCCCTCCTCCGTGCCAAGTGTTCGGCAACACTTTCGTACCAGCCACGTCCCTCTCGTGCTAACGGCCCACCGCGGAGCATTTGTCAATCCTTACACCCACGGTTGGGCAAAGTGGTCCTTTTAGACGATACGCTCGTACAAAACATTAAGCCGATGCCAATTCTATGTAAAAAGTATTTATGTATTTAAAAAACAAAACAAAATAAAAAAAAACTCGCCGGTGTCACCCTTGTCTTTGGGTTTCCCCAGTGTCTTTAGGAGTGCAACTTCCTTCCTTCTATCATTGAGTCCACCTCCTGGTCGTCGCAGGCATGCTGCCTTCTCATATGGATTCTGAGGAAACATGGTTTCACGAACCCTTTTTTGCAGTTGTCGTAACTGCACTTGTGGGGATACTGTTTTGAGTGCACCAGGATCACGTGCCTCCTCTTGTTGCTTAAATTGCTGGTCCTGTAGGGGCACAGGTGGCAGGCATAGGGCTTCTCGCCGGAGTGGGTTCGCCCATGCTTTGCAAGGCTACATCTCGTAACGAATCCTCTGCCACACTCCGGGCAGATGTAGGGCCGCTCTCCGGTGTGCGTCTTCTCGTGCGTTCTCAAGCATGAGAGCTGGGCAAACTTCTGCCCGCACTCGCGGCACTCGTGCGGTCGCTCGCTCGTGTGTACCCTCTGGTGCCTGGTCAAAATGCCCTGCTGCATGAAAGCCTTGCCGCAGGTGCCGCACACGAAGGGCCTCTGTCCCGTGTGGGCGCAATCGTGACTGACTAGGTGTTGTTTTATATTGCTGGAGTAGGGACAGTGACCGCATCGGTGCCTGCCCCCTCTCCTCTCGTGCATCATCTTCCGGTGTCTCTGGAGGTGCTCGAGGGAAGCAAAAACGCTGTCGCAGTCCCCGCAGGCGAAGGTCTCCGCTGGCCCCTCGAGGGACGGTGCCTCTTCTTGGTCTGCACATGGACGAGCAAGACAAAGGGAGGGGGCAGAGAGGTAAGGGGGGACACAACCGTAAAATCCCGAGATGCCCCTCCCCCGAACGGTAACCCGCCCCCGATTTTCGGCTCGATTTGTTATTTTCTTTTAAAACACCGAAAGATGGCCCACTCCTACTAACCGTAGTGTTCGGATCAATGATGATCTTGGCGTAAATGTGTCCAATTAGCCAGGGTATAAGCAAACATTGCTGACAGGGAAATACAGTAATCTTTGCTTTATTGCCCCCTCGTCGCAATAACATGTTTGGACACCGAAAGGTAACCCACTCCTTATTTTCGCACAATTTTCTATCGATTTTAGGTGGGCAATTTCTGGGAATGTTACCAAACCTTCAAATTCCAATTAAAAACAAAACAAAAACTTTTTAAAATTTTTATGCATTGTGCATGGTTCCACAACTAATAGTGCACTCCTGCCAATCTTTATTGCAATGACAAACTTCGAAGCTCAGCGTAGCTTTGCACCTGAGGTCCCCCACTTACGCTTCTTCTGGGCTTCGTCCTTGCCTTCGACGAGTCCTGGCTCGGCTCGGCTTTCGAAACGGATACTTTGCCATTCTCACGTGTTCGCAGCAAAATGCGCATCTAAAGATTTTTTGTTTTTTTGTTTTTGCTGATGTGCAATGGGGGGGGGGGTCGACTTACAATCGAGTTGACTTACAATCGTGTAAATACGGTAATACGTTTATGACGAAGGGTAGCATTTTGATGAAATATTTTATGAAAAAGACACAAACGAGAGATTTTTCCGCGGTGAATTAGTAACGGCAGACCTAAAGTGTTTTTCATGGTAGGAACGCTGGCAGTGCGATGATAGTTTGTCAACATGAAATGAGCTGAGCGGTTTTGAATAGCTTCAATAAGAGCAATTAGTGACGAGTGAGCGGGTCCCACACAGCAGCAACATTTTCTAATTTTAGACGCTTTAGGGTTTTGTACATGGTTAGTTTTAATAAAGTAGGAGCGAGAAAGAAAATGATTTTTTAGCATCCTAACACACGTTTAGCATTGTAAATTACGTTTTCAATATGAATCTTTTAAGAAATGTTACACGTTATATGAACACCTAGGCATTTGTAAACAGACACTGAAGCGAGACAATGGATTAATCAGACACAGGCACTACGAGACAATGGGACCAATCAAACAGTGTCAAAAGCACGACATCATGGCATTTGTCATCTATCGGACTGTGCACTTTCATCCGCTAAACCAGCCAAGTGCAGCGAATGTCCCCAGACATGCACTTTTTGTATGTGCACATGATAGTGTGCGTTTGAGCTTTCGACTGTGTTCTCACGTAAGATGAAACAAACTATACGGTGGGTACAGACGTCGTGAAATACATATTTGTATCATTTTCATTTACTTTTACTCTGAATATTAAAATCAAGCAATATTAAACTCTCTTTTATTTATTTAAGCCTGCTTTGACACAGGTGTGGCACAATTCTTAGCAAAAATCTCACTTTGGCGTAAGGTATAAGAGACTTTCGTTCATGTCGCAATTTGGTTGAAATGGCACGAGGAATTATTTATGCAGCGACTTCATGCAATGTTTAAATTAAGCACACTGGCACAATGAATGTGCAAGTTTAAACAATTTGGATATGCATAGAAAATTAATTAGTTTTAATTAACACTACCTGTCTGCTTCTCATAGTTCTTTCTTGTCTCCTCGTCGATCCTGTGGAGACGAATAACAGGCGTTCTGTCTCGGTTCAGCACATAGTCCTACGAAAACACAGAAACAAGTATAGTTAGATGTAGCACATTTAATGGGACGTATCCCAAGCCACCCATCTGTAACTCAGAGACTACGCCAGTGATGTGACTGGCCTAAGCCATTTTGGAGCACCTTTCGGAGCAGCCAAAACAATGTTTTGGAGCAGCAAATGTGGCCTTTGGAGCAACCAAAACAGTGTTTTCGGAGCAGGAAAAGTGGCTTTTGGAGCAGCAAAAACAGCGTTTCGGAGCAGCAAAAGTGGCTTTTGGAGCAGAAATTCTGAGAAAAATAAAAATATTTGTTTCAAGTGCTGTAAAAACGAAGGGCACTTTGTGTTGTGTTCCGATGTGAGGCGTTGCGACGGAACTCGCTGCTTGTGTTTTCACTGCTGAGACATCCCACAAGTGTAGAGCGCTAAAGGCGTTGCCGAGCAATTCCAAAAAAAAAAACGCTTGCCACCGTGTTACTGGTTCCCGACGTGCCAGATTTTCGTCAAAAGTAAGCGAACATAAAACAATGGATTGCAAGCGTCCCGGCTGGTGCCCCTGTCATGCAATCATGTTTGCATGCACGTGAGGGCAACTTCGGTAGGCTTGCAGTTGCGCGTGCTTCGTCGCGCGAGCGGAGACAACGGGTGTTCGATTGAAACCGAAACAAGGCCACTCTGCTCCATCACCAACTGATTCTCAAAATTGTATGCAAAATGAAACTGTCGAGCATACGACAAAAACAGTCCAGCGGCGTGTGCTTGCCAGGATGGCAAACTTTGTACAAGCCAAACACACACACATAAAGAACCTGAGCGCAAAGACATCGCGAGCCAGGGTCAAAAAGTTCTCGGAGCGCTTTGTGCAACGACTCAACTTGAGACAAACAAGCGCTCTGGGCGGGTTCAGCGTTCAGACATTGCCTTTTTTGCTTTAGCTCACTTCTCTTCACAAACCTTCTTTCGCGGCAGATTTTTCACGTACCGGGGTGTGTCCCTCTCGAAAGAAAGCCCACCGAAAGAAACCTAGGTAATCAATACTTCTACACAATTGTCTGAGTTAAAGAGGAATTTTTGTAGTAACGTATGATTTAAACAAGAACAGGAATGTTGATGAACATGCGGCTGTACTTAGCTTCATTTTAGAACGCGCCATATGTGCAGCGACGTGGGGACGGCAACACCGGACGTCGCGCAACCACGGTGACTGGAAGGCAGGGACCAAATATAGTTTTCCCACGGCCGTTGCTTTCAGGAGCGATAGCTTCAGCTCACAAAGTAACTCCGGCCGCGCAAAAACGTGGTTTCGTTTCACAGCATAACAGCATGTCTGGTACCCCGCACGCTAGCGTCGGAGCGTCCGCACAAACCCGTATCTACCGGTAAAAATATATATATAAAAAAAAAAAGAAGACGTGAGACGAGACGAGGGGTGGAAGCAAGCTTCAGCCTTTTGGAGCAGGTCTGGGAGCAGCAATGTTGCCCATTTGGAGCAGCTTTGGAGCAGTAAAAGTTCAGCTTTGGAGCAGCTCAGGATCAACAAAAATCGAGTTTCGTAGCAGTATAAGCAAATCTTGGAGCTGGTACCCCGAGTCAAACTCGGTGCTGTAAGCACAGACGTGTTTTTTGAAATACAAAAGGAAATATAAATAAAAAAGCATCTCCATGTGACGTTCCAGAACCATTTCCACACATGACCTGGTGGTAGCAGGTTGGTTCCTCTCGTAAATTTACAATAACAGGCATAGGCAACAAAAGAAAACCAACTTAAGCCTCATGAAAACAAAACATTTTCCCTATTTAACAACCTAAATCGCACGTTCCATAAGCTAAAAATAGGGGTGTGCGAATATTCGAAACTTTGAATACTTCGCGATTAATGCTTGCTATTCGATTCGATTCAGCTTCGCACTTTCGCTGTTCGAAGTATTCGAGCTCTTCGAATACTTTCGGAAACTACGAATAACGCGGAACTCGCCGATTAGTGTCAACTTGCGGTCGAGTTCCCTGTCTTCTTTTGGACAAACATTTTTTTATATGATGCACTGGAAAGTTATCTGCGGTAGCGCGATCTGTCCTCTGCTTGCCATGACGTCTGGATTTCGAAGTTGGCGAAGTGGTCGTGACGCAAATGGTGCGATAGATTTGATGAAGTTTGCAACAGCACGTGCATCGTCGTAAGCACAAAGCACAAACGAGACGGACCACTTTCACAACTATAGATTCGGATATGAATTTTCGGCTGACCTCGGCTATCAGCAATATCTGGCTCGTGTTATTTTTCGCTTGATTTTCCGGTTCATCAGTTTGCCAATATTCCTTTTTAGTGTTTCTACCCGTTTTCACTGATAGAAATAACTTGCTCTCTCTCTCAAAAAAAAAAAAGTATTTTTGATTTATTGCTTTTTTGTGTCACCCTCTATCCGCAGAACTATTGCACACGGAAAGAGATGGCGCAAAGTCAAGGCGGCTGCGCGGCTCAATCGCACGAATAGCACGATCTCCAAAAGAAAAGTAGGTTGTGTGTGTGTTTATACAGCCTAGAACTTGGTCTGCCTCCAGGGGTGACGAGTCTCCTAGCTGTAGATGAGAAATTTAGCCAGAGCACAACCGCTAGCCTGGGGTCTTTAACGTGCACCACGCAGTTAGTGATACGCGACCGCACGCTGATACGATGCTCATCCAGATCGAAATGGGCAGAGGTGGGGATTAAACCCAAGATCCTAAATTCTGCAATGCGAGCTTTCGCTCCAGGTGCTCCGAGCTGGTGTGCTCTAGCCCACTCGGCCGCCGATCCCCCAGCACGATCTCCAATTCTGCTGTTGCCTGCGACCCGCCTCCGCTTGTATACTTCGGTTTACGTTCACGTGGTTGCGTTCACCCACGTAAAAAGATTTTGCACAAAGTCGGTGAAGCTGTGCGACGCGGTCTTCGCCTTTGTATTGTGGCTTGCCGACCCGCCATCGCTTATGTACTTTTGTTTACGTTCACGTAGTTGCGTTCGTCCGCAACGTGATTTCCGACAGCATTGTGGCTTGCCGACCTGCCTCCACTTGTGTACTTTCATTTCCGTTCTGTAGCTCTGTAACTTCACTCCTTGAATGGTGCTTTACTGGGTGATCTTTTATTTGATCTTTATTTTTTCAGTCACATGTGTGACATTCTTCTTATTCCAGTGAAATTGACCTTTTCATAAATGTTTGATGAAAAAAAAATATTCCAGTTGTGTTTTGATTGAGCATTCTTGTTTAGGAGGCAGCACTGCTTCTAGAGGTTTTTTTTCTAATATAACTTGTGATTAAATTCAATTCAATTTGCATAGTAATCCGCCATTACAATCTGACTACAAATATGTACTTGGTTCTGATGTAACCTAATTAGTTTTGTTATAATTGAAAATTTAATTTGTAAAGTTTTTGGGGAAGAATTAAGACGAATTGAAATACTGAATTAAGAAAATAAACATATATCAGTGAACTAAAAGGTATGTGGAATACAGATAGGCATAAATAAAAGCCCTAGGATGCTTTTTAAACGTTTTAGAACACTGTTCTTACTACTTAGTATAGTTTTGCCTCAAGGAGCAGTGTCTCCCCTTAATTCACATTAAATAGAAAATATTTGTTTTCAAAAATGTTCTTATTCAAAACTACTATTCGTATTCAAAAATATTCGATTCGATTCGTAACTTTTATTATTCGATTCGATTCGCTTCGAAAGATTTCAATATTCGCACACCTCCTAGTTAAAAACAAAACCATTTCAAGCTGCAATAGTATGGTATGACGGTAGCCAATACTGACTACCGTTCATTATTAGGAAATACAAATATTTCTAGTCCCTGTTCAACAACTAAAAGTATTCCAATACACAACAGAGTACCCCAAATCAAAAGTATTCCAATACTCAACAGAGTGCAAGTCTTCTCTATCTGATAAAAGTACAAATGCAAAATATTGAAAACTTCACGATACCACCTATACCATTCCTGCTCATACTTAATTAACCCTTACTAAAACAGGCGTCACTGACTAAAAAGGAACAAGAAAGCTTGTTTAGGAGTTTAATAAATAAAATTGACCGACAAAACTAGCAAGGCCATAAAACGGAAGATTTTCCTTAAGTCAGTGCAGAGCGCCAGTTCGTGTGCTTCTTGCACTGGGGTTGCGTGACGTCAAAACGCCGACCTCTTATTGGCTGATTAAAAATAATAGTGGGTACATCTCAATGCACCTAGCATTGAGGTCTACTCACTAGCATTTCAATCAAAACCAACCGGAGCTCGGCGTCCTTCTGAAATCAGCGCATCTCCAGTGCAACAAGCAGACGACTTGCTCTTCGCATTGCTTGGATGCGTTCTAGCACAACGGTTGAGAATTTGCTTCGCTCAGCAGGACATTCCCACTGTTCTCCATGTCCTCACTGCCGACTTGCTGTTTGGGTGTCAGAAGGTGTATCCGCCACGTACGTCATTTAAAAGGAACTCTAAAGATGATCGAGGCAACCAATTATCGCTTTTAAATGTTACGTTTACGACACGAATGAGGAACGCGGAAGCAGTCTCAGTAAAAGCACTCACGCCAAACACGCAAAAATAAATACATATTATGCCAAATGTTTAATTCTATAGAGTAGTTATTGCTTTCCCAAGAAATTAGATGATAAGTGAACAAATCTGTGTGTGTGTGCGCGTGCATACATGTGCATGCCTGCAAGCGTGTGCGTGTGTCGGGGGCATTACAAGCTATGTGAAACGGGAACTCTTCAACTTCAAAGTTTCCTAACTTTTCCCTCATTACAGTCTCGGGTTTTAAACAATCATGATTAACTACGTATCAGCAGCTGGCCTGCGCACTCACTGTCTTTTCGTTACTGATACATATCGCAGACACGGCGAACTTGCGTGAGCAGCAAGTATGTGGGAATTCGCTATGAACTCCCCAGTCACGAGTACGGCAGCAGAACGCGGACGCAGTGATTCGCGCTTCACAGTGCGATATAGACGAAAGAACCCGGCCCCCTGAAACTCGGGTGTCACAAAAACCAATATCGCGCGCAAAAAGAATAAAAAAAATGCGGAAACGAATTTGAAGTTTGCGTGTCGTGGGAAGGGATACCCCGCATAGTACAGATGCTGCAGATTCACGTGCACGCAATAAATGCGATTTAAGAAAACGAAAAAAAACGGGATGCGCGATTTTTTGCGGCGGGCGTTTGTACGAGACTTTGCGGCGATTTAATGCGTGTGCATAATATTTTGAATACACTCACTCATGCTCACTGCCACTGTGCAATAAAAAAAAAAAAAAGAATAAGTAAATGACGAAACGATGCATCGAAGCATCGTTTCGTCATTTGTCAGAGTTCTGATGGGTACTCTGAAAAGCGACCTGTGCAAACCATTACCGCGCACTACCGGAGCCTCTGTAGCATGCTTTTAAGTGCGTGCCCCGCGGTCACCGTATGACTCGGACGCGCGCTTAAAAGCATGCTGCAAAGCCTCCGGTAGTGCGCGGTACGCGACAAAGGTTTGCTAAAAGTCCCTATTGGTTCAGAATTACCTAAACGAACATAACACAGTAAACCACTAAACCAATAAAGAAAAAAACTCCAATAAATATAACTACAGTAGAATCTCGTTAAACGGAAATCGCTTAAACGGAATTGTTGCTTAAACGAAACAACTATCTCGGAGTTGTTTGGTTTTGTATTCATACAATGTAAAAGTAATCCCGTTAATCGGAACTCAAATTCTTGCGCCTCCGGGTAAACGGAACTGAAAACGAAACTATGTCGCCGACATATTTTTCGCTATCACAGAAAATAAAAATAACTCCTGAATAATAAAACAGTATTAAAAATGTTCTTAATATTTATCAGCTTTATTGCCCAAAATTAGCATGTACGCATGGTTTACGGGAGTTTTCTTTTCTCATTTGTTACGCATAGGTGGCTATGTTGGGTAAACTTGGCTCAACAAGGCTTCTGCTCGCATCTTAGGCCTAGTGTCCTACTTTCTGCGATGGCGGCCACGAAGCGACAACACCATGCGCTCACGTGTGTGAATATACAAAAGCAGCAATTTGGTGTTTTTGTCATTATTTTGCCTTCTACATTCACTTGCTGGTGTTTACAAATTCTGCACTTGTGGAAACAGCATTTAAGCTGGCATTCAACATTTTTAGTGTACTTACACTACATACTCTCAGTAAATGAAACTCCTGATAAATGGAACAGATTTTCCTGGTCCCTTCAGGTTCCGTTTATCGAGATTGTACTGTATTTAAAAAAAAAAAAAGAAGCTTGTTCGGCTAGTTTTGACGCAACATGTGCGCTTGGGAGCAGGATGGCGCAGCGAATGTGGATTGGCGCACAATGGCGCAATTGGCACAGCACTTCCACCCCTGCGAGACACACAAGAGCGCGAAACGCGACGGCAGGGAAGCCATGCAAGACCGGATGGACAATTGATTCAGGGCACTTAGCGTCGGGCAGCCGCATGCGCCACATAACCCACACATGCTCAGTTACGGTACTCAGTTTAGTGTCGGTTTTTAAAGGCGACCGATAGTGGTTGTTGGGCGGAGGCTTGGGACAGATTACCTATATTTTGGCAAACTGTAGCACGATGTAGCAGGGTTAGCCCATTGGCGCAGTTTGGCGCAATTAGCGCAGCAATCACATGACTGCTACGCTTCCTAACGCCCATTTCTCTGTTCCCCGGACGCCAGGTCACGACGGTTTTCGCTCCCCTTTTCAGCGGGCACAAGTTGCTGCTTCGTGCGTTTGCCACTAGATGGCACCCTATGATTAGAGATTAAGAATGGAAGCCAAGCCAGCAATGCTACAAAAGTGCCTGCAATGTGTCTTCGACTGTTTACCACCCCACAATGGCCATGCATCAAAAGCGGTCCCAGAGTGGCAACAAACGCCGGGGAACAAGGCGAGTGAATGAGAACGCCACTGTCGCCGTGGCGCCCAAACCCTCGGCTGCCAAAAGTTAGAAAGGGACAGCCGAACAGGCATCTGCCACATCCGCCGCTGCGATACCGCCAGAATTGCGGCAGGCCACAGCACGACACTTTTATGGCGTCATCAGGCAGAAATCGAGGGAACGCTTTACAAGATGCGCTAAATACACCAGTCGGAGATGCATTCCAGGCACGATATCGTCCCTCGTGTCACGTGGGATGCCTCATTTTCTGAGACAGGCGGCCAAATAATGCCTGTAACATCAGATATTTCAAACAAATTTCAGCGAAACCCATGGATAGAAACCAGGGAAAAACTAGGTGAGCGTTTATTTGCTAACTCTTAATATTTCATATTTCCCTAACAATAAAAAACAACACAAAGTTAAAATAAATTTTTTTGCAGAACCTAAACATTGTCATTACCCTTTGAATGTACCGTGATTGAGTGACCTTGTTTCCAGCATCATGAACATGAGAGGGGTGCCATAGGCCTTATTTCTCCCGTCAAAAATGTGACTACTGCACACGTTTGTCAACATGAGTACCTCTGTTTCTCGTTTCTGCCAAAATTTAGCCACTAAGAAGTTCCTCACTAAACTGGACGATTCCCTTAATGTTCGATGCTCGTGAGAGATTCCCGGCAATCGCAGCTTTTTCTTGGTAGTAAAACGTGGGGCAAGTCTTACGAAAAGGGTCCCTTTAAAATGAAAAAGAAAGCATGATTCAGAAATCCATCTTCAGCAATCACGTTTTCGTTCTTAATTCAATGGCGAGCACTGCAGGCCAAGACTGCTCCGTTCAGACTAATGTGCGTTCATTAAACCAGACTACACCGGTGTTCGTAAGTAGCAGTACTGCCACCTACGCTCGCAGGCGACAACGCCACACTTCCCGTTTCGCATTTTTGTCGCGCCAATCCTTTAACATCAAAATGAGCGAGAAAACCATCAAGCTCGCTGTAGACACTGACAGGGTGAGAACGGCAGGAATGAGCTTCAATAGACCAGCCTTTCAACCTTTGACAATGCTTCTTTGTCTCGTGCACCAAAGCCAGGTGGAAGGTATGGAGCATGATGGAAGGCACGGAGCAAGTGCTGGAGGCCGGGTGTTCAAAAGACACGTCGTGCCGTTCTCATTCGACTATATAACGTGACCGCATGCCAGAATCTCCAAACCCGTGAAAGGCAAGTCACCAGCTTCTGGCACTCCTGGACCCTCTTCTTGTGTTCCTCCTCCGCCCTCGTCTCGTCATCGACTGGCCGGAGCTTTCGGAGGTTCTTGCGGCTCTTGTTGCCCGTCTCCTGGCTCTGGATTGCAAACATTGGCGTGAGGAGAGGCTCGACACCAGGGTGTCGGAACCGGAACGGAACAGAACCGTTATTTTTAGCCGAACCGGAACTGAACCGAACCGAAATCTTCGCCGCCATCTTGGAACTGAACCGGAACCGAACCGAAAAAATATAACGGTAACCGGTTCAAAACGGTTCAAGGTAATTTATGTTTTATTTTTGGTTAGTATCACAATGTATTTCTCTCTATTGATCAAATGGTCATATACATAATTGCAATGTATGGTAAATTGTGGGTTTTCGGGGCGCTTTTGCATTGCACTATGATTAACCTTGTGTCACGTTGTCACGTGACGTCATGGTGTCAATACATGTTGTCAAGTAATGTCACGTGACCTCGTGATGTCATTATACTCACCGTATCAACTCGATTTAATTTGAGGAAGTCACTAGATGTATTAACCTTGTAGACGTGAGGTAACATGACATCACGATTTTCGCAACACTATAGTAGGTTACAAGTCAAGAAGGTAGCGGCAAATGCCCCTCAAAGGGAATCATATATCCCTCCGCCACCTCCGCATCCAATAGCGTCCCATCGTTTCCGTGACGTCGTGGCCAACGCGGGAGAGGGTTTTGCCTTGCTTTGAATATTTGCTTTATCTTTCGACCTTGACTTAGCGTTGTGGAAGCCACGAGAGGGAGATTAGAAGTTCTTTCTGTTTCCGATGGAAACAAAAACGACTTTGGGAGATTAGCTTCCCCTTCCGATGGACACAAAGGCCACTTTCAGGGGCTCGGTTTCCTCTCCGAAGAATACAAAGGTTGCTTTCTTAAAAAAAAAAAGGGGGGGGGGGGGTCGGAGACAAGTTGGCATCACTCTGTAGCCATTATCTATTCATTGAAGCGGAACAAGGGGTGTTTCCAGGGAACTATTCTTTCGACTGCGGATGGATTTCAAACAGTCGCATCACGATTATGGGAGGAGCTTCTCTACCTTCTTGACTTGTAACCAACTATAGCAATAGATGTCCTAATTGTAAAGTTGTGCAGTATTCATAGCAGTCTCGCGATGATATATGGCAGCCTAGAGAAATGTTAGAGCGCATGACTATTCAGGCATAGTGTTGTAAAGTGAGGGCCCAAAAAAGTGCAGGTAAAACCGAATATAACATTAGCCTTCCGAGGCAGTATTTAGCGAAGTTTCGAGCTCATGCAAGCTGATGAAATGTGATTTATACTAAGATTTGAGGAATCTTCATCTGTCCTTCGCGCTATTTATGTAAAATTATTAATTTCATTGCGTGCATCTTTACGCGTCTCTTTTTGCAGTAAGGCGTTCTGTAAGGGATTATTTTGAAAAATAACATTTCTCTCTCTTTTTGAACATTTTGCGCATTTGACTTCCAATCTATCATGTGAGTACAGAGTCCTTTTTGGCGTACCCTGCAACCGGATGTTTCACACTGCCCATCAGCCAAACAGAAAAACACTTTTACGCAGACTCTACAGCTCGTGTAGTTTTGAGTATCGTCCTTCCGCGTCGGTCTCAAGCGGTTATGTGAACTTTATAAAGTAAAATGTATTGATCATTATTAAAATATATTTGATTACTAACTGAATATTTGTCAACGTAAAGAAAGGGCCGACCACCCTAAAGCAAAGCCCCCAAATTATCTGAAAGGTGTTCTGCCAATCTTTTCCGACGTTTTTATCCTCGACAGGCACGTTGTAAGTGATACGGGAAGGCCTTACACACATTTCTGATTTTGAAGCTAATTTAAATAACTATGTGTTCCTCACACATATAACTTCTCAAACATATAGAAGTCTGTTACTGCCTTTTTTACGCGGTGAACATTACTTATATGTGTCTGTGGGCTGGACAAAAACAAAGTAAACAGGGGCGCGCGGCGGAACTATGATGATTACGCACTCAAACTGTCAGAAAGTGTCCTATTAAGTAGCTGCCATGTCGAGTAGAACGTGAAATACTACTTCGTTTAACTTAACAAAAAATAATCTTGGAGGACGCTTAAGCTTCGCCTTTAAAAGTGGAACGCGATAGCGTTAACGGGCCTCGTTTGCATCGCATTCTCATTTGCCGCGCAAGCGGGCCTCACGTCGCCTAGTCAAAAATGTCTGACTCGCAACCGAGGGGTCGTGGGTTTGAATCCCGCCTAAAATTCTTAATTTTTTTCTTTAAGGGAAAGGAATTACTTTAAAAGTGAAATCATATGAGACATACGGCCACCTTTAATTCGCATTACATGTCATGTTTTAATCACTCTCATTCCACTCATGATGTCACGTTTCAGGTGAGCATTGTGGGTTGTTTGAAATTCTTGCGCGAGGGCATGTGGCTGTGACGTCATGACCTTATCGACCAATCAGGATTTTCCAGTCACGCCACCGACATAGGCTTTTCTGCGACATGAGCTCCTTAACGCTATCGTGTTAAAATCATCAATTAGCAAGGGTGATGCTCATTTGCAAATTAAATTGACCGGCATCTTGTTAAGAACAAACCTCAACAGCCAGGCTATGCCAGCTTATCCTGTATAAGAAAATGTTCGCTTGGGCAAGCGCTATTTAGGGCCAGATTCCATCTGAGTGCGAAGGTACGTATAGATTAGAGCAGGGGTCTCAAACGCGCGGCCCGCGGGCCGCATGCGGCCCGCAACTTGCTGGGACGCGGCCCGCAGGCAACCGGCTACGAGTCCCGGTCCCCATGTATCGTGCGCTAAAAATGGCATGCACCATAGCCACCTCATCTCGTCAATTAATTTTCAGTAGAGCGCACTGTGGTGTCTGATTCTTGTCTTTTTGTCCTTATTTTTGAGCGCTAAAATGTATTCCAAACTAATTTTCGCTCGAAAGGTAGCTTTGCTCATTCAACCTATTCACATAGTTTATACTTATCTGTCTTTGTCGGCCCTTTGTTTCGCTTTTATTTTTTGATTCCCAGCTTCTTTTAAATGTACAACAATTCCGCTACTAGGCTGCAAGCGCGAAGCGAGCTCTTCGTTGAAGGATGCATCTCGGCTGTTCGAACTCTCGATCAGCAGGAGCAACTGCCAAAGATAAAAATACGAGCTCTTGGTTCTCGCCTTCAAAAAAATTCACCATTAAAGGACGAATATTTGTTCAGAGTGTTGTAATAAAAATCGTCAGAAAAGCAAGAACTGCCAAATTAACTAATTGTTTCTAATATAGTCGTGCAGAGCATTGGTCAATTCCTGAGTGAATTAAGCAACGGGAATGACATTATACGCGCTTTCTTGTTCTATTAAAAATGCCAGAACGTTGGCGGGGCTGTGTCGCTTTAATTTTTGTTATCATATCAGGTCAGAGCCCAAAGTAGTTATATAAACAGATCAAATCTAAAAATGCCACTGGCAAAACTGAGTTTACTAATAGCATAGAGCACGAGGTATCTTCCCTTTAAAATAGTTTGAACCCCCCCCCCGGTCTTACGTTGGCCCTCGACATTTCCGGTGTAGGCTATTGCGGCCCCCACACTCAAATGAGTTTGAGACCACTGGATTAGAGTGAACAATTGCAATTACTCCTTGCTGCATGATTAGTCGTATGCATGCGGTGCTGAGTGCAAACAATGTTTGGTTAGAACAACAAGCGTTTTGATTTCCGCTCGGTGTTTCTATAAAAAATAGACTGAAAGGAATTCTCTTAAAACTTTTGTGACATTTTGAAAATTTCATTGCTTTTAGCTCAGTTGTGTCGTCATCATATACTAAAATATATTGTGAAGCGTATTTCGTAAACCATATCTCATGATATATATGGCCATGAGGTGCTCATTTCATAATTTTATGTGATGTAATTAATTCCTTAGTTCAAGGACACAATCACGATTTCACTTTTAATACTGCGACGCAAAGTTGTACTAATCACAGGTATTTTAGGCGACCTACCACACTTCGCGACAACATTTTATACCGTGTAACTAGATCAGCTTGAACTTTAGAATTTTACTTAAACACGAAGAAAGGACAAGAAAATACATGATAATGCAGTGAGTGCGCAGGCGAGCTGGTGGATGTTAACCATTTTGTTCTTAGCCCGAGACTGAGGCAGGAAAAGAGGAAAATTTCAAAGTTTCTACTTTGAAACTTTCCTCTTTTCCTGCCTCAGTCTCGAGCTAAGAACAAAAAGAAAATACAGTATAGTTCCAAATTTCAAGCTGGTTTATTTACAGGTATGTACCAACAAGCTCAACTATTTACTTTTGTACCTAAACATTTTGATTCAGGTAAAATATATGTTACTGATAAACAAAGGGATGTTGAGTCGTATGAACACGACGTAATGTACGTTAATGTAGATTTTATTCTACTCTTGCTTTGAAATTAAATAACTGAATTTCATATTTTTGGTACCTAAAAAATAAAAGTAAATTGCACGAACGATTAAGAAACTGTATAGTTAATCGTTTCACGGCGTAAATAGTGTATATTGCCAGAACAACGCGGAAAATATATTCTCAATTTAGCGGTTCAAACCGGTTCGAACCGGTTTGAACCGGTTTGAACCGTTATGTTTTGCTCCCGGAGCTGAACCGGAACCGAACCGAAAGCCGTGAACCCGAACCGGAACCGAACCGATAAAAATTTCGGTTTGACACTCTGCTTGACACTGGTCGCACAAACCGACCGTCGAAAAATTGCAGCGACCCTATCAGCTGTGTTTGTTAATTCCATCGTCTCTATGACAGGGAAGAAGTGCCGTGCCTCTCAACATGCGGACACACCACCAGCAACCGTGTCATGTTTTAAAGGGGACCTTTTTTTGTTTTGAACAGTATAGATAGTATGCTGAAGGGTGAGACACGGGCATGGTGAGAGGTGACTCTAATGAGAAACTCTATTTCTGTTGTCTAATTTAAAACATAAAAATCCTTTTAACATAAAGAGGTATGGGGACAAGGAGGGAGAGGAAGGGAGGAGAGAGCGATGGGGAGACCAGGTGTAAGTGTAAGAGGTGTCACATGTCTTGAGATGTTAGGTATTGTGAAGTTGGGACACGCAACGTCAGTTGCTTCACTAAATTTAGCGAGGAAACTAAACTGGCGTATAGGTCACTTATGTCAGCTTATGCGACGTCGATTCATCGGCTACGTTTAACTGAAAACGCACGGACGGACAAGTTTCAGGGATTACGGGGTTCTGTTAAAAAGTACTATCGAGACCGGTTATAACGAAGCCGGTTAGAACGAAATAGCGGCTACAGCGAAGCGTTCATGATTTTCCATTCTCTTTTGCACTTCGTTATAACCGAAGTCGGTTATAACTAGGGCTCCGTGTTTTCGGAGTTTATTTTTCGTGAAATTCGGAGGGTGTTTTTCGGAATTTATTTTTTGCCAAAGATTCGGAGCTTATCGGAGTTTATATTTTTTTATTCCCAATTCTCCGAAATTCGGAGTTTAATTTCGCTGTGTTTCCTATCAAAATAAATAAATAAAGAATAACCGAATGTATACGTATGCCAGATAAAAAATAAAACGCGCTTGTATCAATTGAAATATCTTCAGCTGAATTTGGATACGACAAAAATTACACACAAGTGGCGCTTCGATAAACGCCGATACCTTAAAATCAATAAACTCCCGGAGGTAGTCGTAGGAAGCTCATAGTCATCCTATCCTATTCCATCAATCTAGCCCGCGGCCGCAGGCTAGATTGAGGTGGAGTGGTTAAGGAGGTAATAGAGAGTTTGAACTGCCCCTCATCCCAATTTTAGAAAATCCCGATGGTACATAGCTTTCACCGTTACTAAAACATAGCCTTTCCTTTCTCTAAATCACAAATCGCATGGCCCAAACTGGAAACCAAAAGAGACTTGGAAAACATTTTAGCGCTCAAACACAAGGACAAGTAGAAGAGAAACAGACACCACAGTGCAAAGCGCACTGTGGTGTCTGTTTCTCTTCTACTTGTCCTTGTGTTTGAGCGCTAAAATGTTTTCCAAGTCCCAAAACCAACTAGCCCAACAATCTACTCTACCAAAGAGAGGCTTTTGTTGTGACTTGAATGTACAACGAATGATCTCTTGCCCTGAATCAACCTTGAAGAGACAAGCGGCAAGACCCCTTTTGACAACGGTCGGAGATTTGAAAGATAATTATGGTGGAACTTTCCCAGGACCATTCGCTTTGTGTACTTTTTCTTTTGCCGGGAAAGGGGGGAGGAGTGGCATTGACACATAAATATTCGGAGTTAATCGGATAAATCCGAATTGACCAAAATTTTACCGGCGGGTGTTTTCGGAGTTTTTCGGATTTATCCGAAAACACGGAGCCCTAGTTATAACAAAATAGCATATTTAGCGAAGTGATTTCTGATTCCCGTTGACTTCGCTATAACCGGTCTCGACAGCATCTCATGCTCTGAGACACAATTCCTGCACAGGAGTCATGTCAAAGTTAAACAAAGCAAACAAGAGCTCTGGGCAGGCCCTTAAGGACAAGTAGGTCCGTTCCTCCCTTCCTACCTCTCGTTCTATCATAAGGAACGAAGGGAGCTCACAGAGTGTGAGAACCTCGACACTCTCGTCGCTGTTCTCATCATCTTCCGTGGAGGCGGCCACCTTGATGCGACGGCGTTCCTTCTTGTTCGCCTTGCCGGAGTCGGGTGACGCAGATGCGTCCCTGCGACCACGCTTGCCCTTCTTGGACGGCTTGAAGTTCGAGTCATCGGACTGTCCGCTCGATCCTTTTGAAAAAGACGCCAGCTTCTTTTTTTCTTGCTAGCCGGCTGGATGTTTGATTCGTCTTCGAGCAGAGGCTGGTGCTGGCGGTGAGCTCGGGCTTCTTGGAGTTGGCGGGCTTGTCTTCGCTCTTGGCTCAACACCACTACCCGCTTGCTTTTAGGTTTCCTGCACGAAAAATGCAGCGAATGAGTCTTCCACGGTACCCTATTTCCCGGACCATACAGGTTTAAAAGCCGATATCTTATGCGGTACAGACAACAGATCGTTTCAAAATAGAGCTGTAGGCCGCTTGCCATTTTTAACATTTGTCGCGTGCCTCCCTCAACTTCCAAAGCCACAAACGCGCGTGCTGAGCTGTGGATTTGTAGGGATGTGTTCTTTCCGTGTCGTTCATTAGGCCAAGAGAAGTCGTCCACTGTACTGTATTTCGTAACTGTAGTCCGCAGACTATACGTGTTTAAAAGTTGAAACTTAATGCGTTGGGGACTACAGACCATTCCAGAAAACAGGAATTGCCCAGCCAGTTGAAATGGAAGCAACATTTTGGAGCAGAAAAAAAAAATCTTGTCTTGGAGCACCTTTGTAACTGAAAAAAATCACATTTTGAAGTAGCATATGCATAAGCTTGAAGAAATTTGATGAAGTTCCTTATAAGTGATACTGGCATGCATTCATATGTAATCGCTACAGCATGATGCCCATTAAAAACCTAAAGTTAGTAGTTACCCAGCTGAAAATTCCAATTACATCCAATTGGAATTCTAACTGGTTTAACTGGAACCAATTGGTTTTAGTGGGTTCCAACTGGAAGCACACTGGCCAATGGGTCTCACCAATTGGAAAACATTTTCCAGTTGGAATGTTAATGGGTTCCAATTGGTTCCCACTGCAGTGACCAATTGGTTGTCCCAAAACCTAGCTGGTACCAATTGGAAATTCCAATTGGAATCTAATGGGAATTTTCAACTGGATATACTGTACTATCCAAATTGCCCCTCAAGGCTGTGAAGCTGTGCTTTAAACTTAGTTAAATTTGTGCTTTGTTTCCATTAGTACTAGCAAACAAAAGTCAGCAGGAGTCATGTAAGCATGTTTACTATCAAAATTTAGTCGATGTAGAGGACCTATTTAAACCTCTAGAGAATAAGAGAGGTAAATTGGCACTACACAAAGTTTTCTCATGTGACATGAAAATCCACAATTTTTGGGCCTCATAACTTAAAGACAAAATGTGTTGTGACAAAAATTTTGTTTGCGACAACACTTCCTGACAACCTCTCACTGTGTAAACATTCAACGTCTGATTTGCTTCGCTTTTCCTCGGTCGTGATCACGATCAAGCTGCTTGAAAATCTCCTTTACTGCACAGGATATCAACACAAATATTCTTGGTTCCCTAATGCACAGATGTTGCAACGAGTAGGACGATCAAGGATTATCATCATTTGACATAAAAAAAGGCAACAATTCGTAACAAAGCAGCTCCCAATTCAGCCTTCAAAAGAAACTGGGAATTAAGTGCAAGCACATTCTACAAAATAGTGTCACTTCTCGACACGTGCACACAGGAAAAAATCACTTTTGCTCGTTATTCTTCGATAGTGCGTCTTGAAATGCCACTAAAACTGACTAAACTGCACTGCGTTAGGGCCTTCGGTAAAATTTGTTCAAAACAACTCCGCAGAGCCGCAAACCTGGATTGGATTGTGATGGCAAAATCCCATTAGATTTCCACAGTTGCCAGATGAACACTCTTCCAAAAACGAATTCGTTCGCAGATAAATGCTTTGGCTCAATAATGGACAAAGAGCGTGTTGGTGCGGATCAGAGTGAAGAAAGAATAAACAAGTAAGGTAAAGACGACACATCTTTTGACTAGCAACAAATATATAGGAATTCCAAAAGCGAGCAGCCGATTAATCGGTTGCTCGCTTTTGGGATTCCTATATGCCTGTTGCCAGTTGAAAGACTGTGTCGTCTTCGTCTTACTTGTTTATTCCTTCTTCAATCTCATCTGAGGCTTTGGCTCAGTTTGGCACAATTTTTCCTTCAGGGCGCAACAAGGCGCAGGCAAGCAGGAATTTATCCAAATGGCGCATTTGGCACAACTGGACCACCTCCGAGAAAAGTGCCGCATGCCGGTGCTATCTTAGGCATTTGCGCGTATGGCTACTGTTTTGCTCAAATTCCAAAGCCACGAATGCGTGTGCTGGGCCGTGGATTTGTAGGGGTGTTTTCTTTTTTCTAGATCATACATTATGGCAAGAAGTGACGGACCGGCCAAATCACATTATGTTAAGGATGGTTTATGTATGATACAAGCTCGTTTGTGAGTTAATAAAGTGGGCATTTGTTAAGTTCTGTGAGAATTTCTCACGTGCGGACTAAGCGCCAGGAGCGGACTTATAAAAGCAATTTAATCACGTGCAGCAAAAAGCGCAAAATCATGCACTGTGACAATTGGCTTAATCGGCGACGGCGAATGCAAAAAGCAGACGAGAGCAGCGACGATGCAGTTTTGTCGTCGCTTAATTAGCTCCATCCGACCGCAGCACTGGCTGCAGTCGGACTTAAAGTGAAACGATGTAGAAACCTTATGCACCGTCAAAGTTCGTACAGGATTCAAAGAAAGATATTTAAGGATATTCAAGGCCTTGTGGGAGTATTTTCAAGGTCCTAACTAGATGTCACACGTAGCAGGTTTCAATAAAGCAATGTTGTCAAAAGATTGCAGGCATCATTCTTATTGCACTAAACAAAAAAAAAGAAGCTAAAAAACAAAACTATCTTGCAAACCTGTTTGCATTGGACTAAGTCGAAATAAAAATTGCTTCCAAAACCGCTTGTGGTAACTTCAGGGGTGCTCCTGCAGATTTTTCTGTATTTGCTGGCTGATGCTAAGCAGCTCCTCAGCCTTGCTTTTTGCAGTTTTCCTAAGACCTAATCAAATAGTCCTAAGACTATTTGATTTGAAAATGCATGTGAGGTCATTTGTTGTCTCTGCTTTTACTGTGTAGGTATCTATAGTTGCTTAAAGTTTCCTCTTTTTGTTTTCATGGTGTCAATCTCTTCATCAATACAGCGCTTTTTGCCTGCTTCGCATCTTCACACTTTTTTTTTTTTTTCTGCTTCCAAATATGCATTGAACTGCTCTCTCACAGCTGACACAGCGGTCCTCAGTAATTTCTTAAGTGAGATGTTGAGGACACCACCTGCCTTTTCCACTGCATCGCACACAATCCGTTAAAAGACGTAGGAAACATCCTTCACATTCTCTACAGAGACCTGGCGGTTTACACAGAACCCTCGCTCCACAGTTGCCTGTCCATGGCTTTTGCCTGTCCATGGCTTAGGAAAAGCAAGAGTTTAATTACTTTCCATAGCTCTGTATACAGGGAGTCTAGCAAATTATTATTTTGAAATTCCCTGACTTTTCCAGGTTTCCCTGACAATTTCAGGCGAAATTCCCTGACCACTGTGGCGGGTAAATATATAAGACCATTACAACACAAGGCATTGAGCAATTGAGCACTGTGAGGATCATTTTGCACACACTTATTCGACCATGCATATTCCGAAATATTCGGGTTCATCCAGTCAGGACTAAACGAGCACTTTCTTGCCGCTGACATCGTCAGTGAAAAGGCCCTTTCCGGGAACACAACGTTTAACCACATGCGTCAATAGCCGAATGGCAGCATGGCGGCTTTCACATTTGTTACTAAATAACTGGATCTAGCCTAGTGTCGTGTCCTCAATCCAATCCAAGGCTTGGACTGGATTTGTCGGCTGTTCACTTTGCATCGGGTAGCACGCACACTCTACATCGGGTAAGCAGAGCCCGCGCTCCGCTCAAAGCAGAACTTATTGCCTATAGTTCTGCCGCCCAGTCCTCAAGTTTTTGCTCAGGGCACTCGATGACATTTCCGGCTCATTTTCCCTGACTGGGCTCGCTTTTTGACAATATCCCTGACAATTCCCGATTTTCCCGGTCACTTTACACCCTGGTATATGGATTAAATTTCATGAGCTTATTGAAATATCTCATCTATTCTGTTCATGCCCTTTTTAAATAGTCGCAGGTGATGTGTCTGTTCCTTTGAGAACTCGGTGTACCGTGCTAGTACCGAGTCTCGTTGGTGATCAGTCATTCTCCCTACGGTGAATGACTGATCACCAAACCAGCAAGGCACTTATCTGGCCTTGAACACATCTTTCATGGGTCCAATGAAGAGAGGCCCCTAACCAGTGGGAATTTCAATTCTCTGTAGGACTTTCTTTCTCCCGGCGATCAGGAACTGTTTACATACCATCCGGAATTTAAACACGTCCTTCGAACTGGCTTTGGCTTTCTTGACGATCTGCTCAGCTGTATGGCCCATATCCACCTTTTCAATTGGAGAATAATTAAAGTTTGTAAGCAGTTTCCGGACAACAGTTTTCAAATCTCTTGCAAGGAATTCGAAGACCATCGGTTTGTCTGCTTGGTACTTCGTCAGGAATGGCTTGAGTGCCATGGCAACACCCAGTGCAAAGCTAAGCTTTGCCGGCAGCAAAGTGTCGCTGCAGAACTCAACCAAGTTCTAAGATCCACATTTTGTCGGCCCAGGAGAAAATCAGTCCACTTCCAGCTGGATTATGGAACTGGAATGAAGCAGTCCAGCTGGATTCCAGCTGGGTCCAGCTGGAATCCAGCTGGACTGCCTCATTTCCAGTTCCATAATCGAGCTGGAAGTGGACTGATTTTCGCCTGGGGGGTTTACTTTGCTTCTTCCAGCCTCAACAAACTTTTTGATGTCGCACCACAACAACAAGGCCCTCTCAAATACGGGGATGTTCCCTACCCAGCAGTGAGGAACAAACTTTAGGGGAGATGTTTCCTGCCCAGTAGTAACTGTTGTAAAGTCTTCCCTCCTTATACTGGAGCGCTCTCAAACAGTGCACTCAGACTAGACAGTAAGCAATCTAGTCCACACCTACTTGCTGTAACGCCTGCCCTGTAGGTGTTATGCACTGTGTGGGGGCCACAAATGCCAATGTCCACATACAGAACTCGTTACGTTTGTTGCAGGTGCACTTGGAAGTTTTTAAAGAACTTCAAGTTAACATTGGGACCATACATCGATATCTGAAGAATCTTCTCAAGAGGCAAAGGTTCAAGTGCACTCAACAGCTTTCCTAGTTTGCCCTTAGACAGGGAGTGCCCCATAAACACTGAGTTGGAGTACCTTGCTGTCACCTTGTGAGACGAGTCCCAACACCTTACGTGCACATTCCTTTGTTGGCGATGCACAGATGCACATAGTCGTTCAAAGACTCGTCAAAAAGCACCACGTAGTGCTCACACTGTTTGATTTCCCGCTGCAAGGCCGTTAGAAAGAAAGGTCTCAGTCCATGGCACATTACATAGGCGCATTTCTTTTCCCCGCAAGAAAATGCTTTTGCCACCTCACTGTCTGGGAACATGTGTGGGAACAACTTGCCCGCTTGTGACGATGACCGGTACGAACAGTGGGATATGACGACCTTCAGAATCCATAACACTTCGGCGTTTGTCACCAACTCGTGCATCTTGCAAGCAGGGTTTAGGTTTAGCAGCTGCAGTGGAGGCGGGACAGTTGATTGTTTACTTGTTCCCGGAGCCAGGTACTTTTGCACCGAGCTCTTGGCTGCGATCTTCGGGATGCCGGCATGTTTCGCGCTCTTCATATGGATCTTCAACGCCGACTCGCCCATGGCGACGACATCGAAGGTTTTTTCGCTCGACTTGCATCTTGCACGATGCTGATTTGTTGTATCTGGCACCACCCAGTACTTATATTCATCACTGCAGAGCCACGCACCTTGAAACCTGCTTTTGGCGGGCATTTTTCTACGACCGACGACAAAACACAATGCATGTGGGGGAAACAGTGCACAAAGCATTCCCGGATCAGATTGGATTCGAATTCTGATTCGGATCTGCTCTAATGTGGCCAACCATCCAATGAACATCGGCTAAATCTAAACAAATTGAGATAACTTGGACCGAAAGAAAGAAAAACAGATCGATAAGCATAACAAAAATGTACAATATATACCCGCATTTTCTATTATAAATAGCCATTCACGGATTTTCAAGGTTTAGCCAAAAACTCCATGGCTTTCAAGAGCCCTGCAAGCCAAATTTTCAATTTCCAGGTCTAGCAAAAAAATCCAAGATTTCCAAGGGCCTTAAACCCGATTTTTTAATTCAAGGGTTTTCAAGGGTTTCAAGTACCTGTGCGCACCCTGATTGTTTCACTTGCATTAACGTGCGCAGGGAGGCTCACCTTTGCCGGTTCTCTGGCGGCTCCTCCTTCTCCGAGCTGTCGTCCTTGCCACCGGAATTGGGCTTCTGCAGGAGCTTCTCATACTTGAGCAGCGTCTTGCTCTTCTTCGTGGCGACCCCGATTTCGTCGCTGTCCTCTTTATCGCCGTCAGGAACTGCCCCCTCCTTGTCCTCCTCTTTCTCAGGAGCAGCCTGCTCCTGCTCTTTCTCAGGAGCAGCCTCCTCTTCCCCACAGTCAGGAACGACGTCCTCTTTTTCCTTTGGCACCGCCTTCTGCTTCTTCTTTGGTTCCGCCTCGCCATCGTCTGCACAGAGCATGCTGTCTGAGCTAATGCATGGGTTCTCTAACTGGATTCATAGCAAGTCAGGGGTTCCCCTCTGTACCCTCAAGGGTCCCACAGTACCCCCAGTATGCCTTAGAGGGTTTGCAGTGCGCTTAGGGTTCCCTAGTATGCCCTCAAGGACATACTGGGGAACTCTTGAAGCACACTTTGCTTAACAATAGGCTCACATCAATTCTCGCTTGTAACGCTTTAGAGCTTCGGAAGATTATAAAACCTACTAAGAAAACTCTCTCTTGTGAATCAAGTGATCACATCATGCGTAGTAAATAATGTTGCTCTGTGCTAAATGTTTCTTCAGTAACTGTGAGTTCTTTCCAATAAATCCTATTGTTATTAATTCTGTGGGAATTAATTTAATCTGCAAAATGAAGCTTCCTCTTGTCGTGGCATTGATGAAATGAACTCAAAGTATCTAAAAACACTGAAGTCTATTGACCTGTCTTTTTATCACACATATTCACACAGTCTATTCAGTGCTCCACGATGCTATATCATTGGAAGGTGGTTCCTCTTCAGAAGTCCGGCAATATACAATCTCCCCTTAATTATAGCCCCATTTTGTTAACGAGCATTGCCTGTCAAATGTTAGAACATGTCGTTCATTTAAACCTTGCAACATTTCTCGAGTCTAATTAATATTGTAGCCCATTTCAGCACGGTTTTCAGAGACACTATTCCCGTAAAACGCAACTGCTTTCTTCACACATCACGTAGCCTCAGGCCTTGACCATGAATCGTTTCCCGACTGCATCTTCCTCGACTTCGCGAAAGTGATGGACAAGGTTCCACATCAATTAATCCTCCTTAAATCAGCACCTTAAATATGGACCCTACCGTCACCAAATAGAATGAATGCTCTTTGACTAACCATATCCAGTTTAAAACTGCTAATGATTGTGCCTCATTTCCTTGTCCCGTGAAGTCTGGCGTCTCCCAGGGTTCCATTTTAGGCCCTTTGCTTTTTTTAAAATTATATATTAATGACCTTCCCGCTGGCTAGCAGTCTTCTATAAAATTATTTTCTGATGACTATGCTCTATCCGTGAAATAATTAACCAATGTGATCACTCTCTTTTCCACTCTGATCGTGACAATATGTCCACATGGTGTAATAAACGGTCAGTGACTCTTAACATTAGCAAATGTAAGAGCATGAAAATTTACCGCCTTTCTAATCCTCCTAAATCCCGTGTCTATAAAATGAACAGAGTCCCACTAGAGCATGTCACCTCGTACAGATACCTTGGAATTCACACAATAAACTTCTCATGGCACTCCGTCACCTACGTCATAAGTAAGGTTCCGCGTTTTCGGTTTCTATTTTTTCAAAATTCGGCATACTTTTTTCGGTGTTTATTTTAAAATTCAGTTTTCGGTTTTTTTCGGCGTATATTTGTGCCCACAAAATTTTATCGGCCTTTTTCGGTGAATATAAAATAAACACCAACGGACACCGGATCAGATGATCCTTGTAGTTCTGATATTTGTGATCACGCAAAGAATAACGGCAGATACATTGAAAAAGAAATGGACACCTTATGTGGCAAATGTGCGCGACTGTAAAAGAATCAAGAAAAAAACATAGAAGTAAAAACAAGCCAGATATGCCTATTCCCAAGAAACATGGAACTTCACCTTCTGTATATCAGGATTGCCGTGATCTTATTATAGTACACCCACATGTACTTTCCCAGGTTCTCCTCGTTGATCCGCACTCTTTCTTTCCTGTTAATATGACCCTGAGCTTCGAGAATGCCCTCTCAACGCTAACACTGGACACTGGCAGGCCTGAGCCAAAATCGGCCAAACAACCAATAGTGCCCGCCAAAAGAGACATGGTGCGACGTTTTGAAGCAAAACACAACATGCAGAGCCTGCATAAAGTCAGTCTTCCTTTCAACGAGTTTTAAAATATGCTCGTACATGGCGAAGACATGGGGCAAAACGTCGTGATGGCATCCGTGTATCTTATACATTCTGACACGTTTCGATAGACACTGCCGTTCCACTTTTTCGCCACGGCTGTGCGGTACGACTGGAAGGTTAAAGTGACCTTTTCCGGTTAAACCGGAATTTTCGAAAATGGATTCGACGTACTTTTATCGGTTTTTATCAGTTTAAATCAAAAACGCCAAACCTAAAAACTGACCTTTTTCGGTTAAAACCGAATTTCCGAAAATGAATTCGGCGTACTTTTATCGGTATAAACCGAAAACTCCGAACCCTAGTCATAAGCAACGCTAACCGCACCCAGGACTAACGGCCACACCCGTGTAAGAGCCGCACCCCTTATATAGGACAAAGTATTGCCAAACAAAATATTTACAGAAATTATTTGTGTATGCGCCGCACCCCTTATTTTTAAGGCGCGCCGACTGTAATGCCACGTTTCTATGAATATAGATTGCTAGGTGGCGCTAGCCACCGCCCGAGCACATAGCGGCACGTGTCCGCATCCCCGATATTTGCTCTCCACTCATCCGTATCACCGTACGGCATAATGGCTGTCGACCTCGATCGTGGTCGGCCGCACTGTCGGGATGCATTTATGTAGCAGCAAGGCATTGAGAAAAGATAAAGGATATGTCAGGCTCCGTGGCAAGCGCGAGGGAATGGGGATTCAGCGGGCTCGGCTCGCGCGTGCACTCAGGTTTCCGAAAGCCACTGTACGCTCTGGGAGGTTTCCTTTTATCTTCGATTCGTGCCAAAGTGTCGCGATTTGTCTGCCTTTTCGCGCAATCTGAGAGCTATGGGCAAGTACCACTTCAACCGTCATACGCGATTCAAGTCGAAAGTTGTCGCGCATGCTATCAAATACGGCAAAAAAAAAAAAAAAAATTGTATTGCGCAGTATGTAAACTAATTAAATCCGACTGACTATTGAGTCCGAATTCCGGAGTAAAGGCGTTTCCGACCAGTGCAGCCGAGCGCACTCATGTACGTTCATTTTGGAATGTGGATAGATTTTTTTTTTTTAATCCGTGTATAACCCATACACGGATTTGAACACACTTTGCACTTTGAAAATTTGCCCTCAAACGGGAAAAATAATGCGGCCCTTAGACGAGTTTATATGGTATGTTGATATTTTTCTAAAGCCCCTTCATTTCTCAAGTTGATTTTATTTCACACACTCATCAGCCCGAAGCTTGGATATGCGTCCGCCATATGGGACTCGGTTCAATGCACTCTTATTGATGCCAAAAGATCCGCACAAAATCAATCAGCGTGTTTCTTCCTAACTATTTTCGTCTCCGCTAGCATTTCATTAATGAAATCTAATCTTGGGCACTCTGAAATACAATGATGGATGAAGAAAGAATAAACAATTAACACTGGGACAACACAACCACATCTTTCAACTAGCAACAGACGATTAAAAATTCCCACAACGAGCAGCCAACTATACCCAGGAGGGAAAGGGGAGAGAAGGGGAGATAAAAAAAAAGGCGAAGAGCAAGTCAGGAAGGTCGGTTTATCTCGGATTTTAGAAATTCAACCTCAGTTTTCGTCAGCAGGAGGGAAGGGTTTGACAAGTTGTTGTTTGCTGTGTCATGGTGAATGACTCTATGATCTCCCTGCCGAATCTGCTGTCATGCCCCGCCAGGATTTTTGTTTCATAAAGAGGGGATGACAAAGCGAACACAAACGGGCATGTATGACTATAGGATGATAGGAATCTGGAGAGGCCTTAGAAACTTCGTTGTGATGTCCCCGGAGTCTGTGATTAATGCATCTGCCGGTCTGACCTATGTATTGACGGCCGCAGCTCAAGGGGATGGAGTAAACTTTTTTCTCTTTGCATGGAATGAACTTCTTTTCATGTTTACCAGTGCATCTCATCGGAATCCGGTTGTTGTTCACTTGCTGACAGAGTTGCTTAAAGAAGGCACGAGAAGACAACATTCGTGGCAAACTTTGAGGCACAGCGCGTGATGAGAAGCCCACTCCATAGAGCTAACCCGTCAGGACAGACCACAAACCTGAGAAATATTGGGAAACTTCCAAGTACTCTCGTTTTTCCAATTTCTTTTTTTTTGCAGCTGCCATTGCGTGGATAAAATATTTAACGCATGTATTATGGGTTATAAATGTCAAAAAATAATTACAGGCGGTATTTACTGAATGTACAAAAATAGTTAACCCTTTACACCGTGCAGGCACATAGCCAGGATTTTGTTTCGGGGGGGGGGGGGGGGGCATGACAAAATGCTGTATGAGAGGGTAGGGGAGAGGAGGTCCCACCAAAATGGAACATTTCGGGGGGGGGGGGGGCTCATCACTTTACAGAGCTCTGTAAAGTACCTCCAGCTAGGAATCTATACAGCCACTGGAATGTCGCAGAAGCGGACGTACCAACACGAAACCGAATGAAAGAAAGGTGACAACCTTTTACTTTCAATATATTTTTTTTTTATGCTTCTAAACCTAGATGGCTTGTAAGCACTCTATGTGCTCCCACTAGTGAAGAAAAATCTGTGAATTGACACTTTCTTTGTACTAGTCTTTTGGGAAAGAAACCTGACCACTGGGAATTGTGAAAAAAGCTTGACCCTCAAAGGGTCAATGGGGGCCGTACTTACCGCTGGCTTCGATGCCCTGAGTGTTGGCCTTCTTGGACTTTTTAGCCACCGCCACCTTTGCCTCCCCCGGCTTTCTGGGCATCCTGTCGCGCTTACGAGCCGGCTGTGGAAGCCTCAGCAGTCGCAAAATGTTGTCTTTGCGTTTCTTCCTTTCTTGCTTCGTCAATTTGTCAAAAAAGATCAGCAGCTTCCGCAGCACAGCGACCGGCACCAGACTCAGCTTGGGGTCGTCGGGTCCTCTCCCGGCTCCTCCACCTCGACCGGCGTTCGGGTAGAGGAGCCAGAGGGTGCCGGAGTCGGCGGATCCGCATCTGCTTCCTGCGCCTTCTTGGGACTCCACTTTGCCCGCCGCCTCGTCGGAGTCGTCTTCTGGCTGCGCCGCGACCTCAGCAGGTCATACTCGCTGTCCTCGTCACTGGAACCGTCCTCAGAGTACCGCAGGCTGCGCATTAGGGCCTGATGAGCCTTATCCTTCTTGCTGAGCGGAGAGCGCTTCTGCGCTTGTGCCGTCAACAGCTCGTTTCCTTCCGACGAGCTGCTGAAGCTTTCAGTCGGCAGATCACGAAGGTTGTCACCCTCCACCGACAAAGCGCTGCTGTCCATGTCACGGTCGCAAAGGTCCTGCGTCTTGGCCCCGCCCACCTCCGCAGCTGATCCATCCGCGGCGGTAGGATTCCGGCTGGCAGATGCTTCGATGTGGCTCGGACTGAGCTCGGCGACAATGGGAGTCGCCAGTGACCCAGACTCGTTCGGAAAATCCTCCTCAGTCAGGTCGATTACAAGTGACTGCGACTCCACCAGAGAGACCTCGCAGCCTGCTCCATCCTCTTCTGTCCTGCCCTTCCCTTGACCTCCGCCTCCTTCGAACTCTTTTTCTTGTCTGCCACCCTCGTGCGGTCCGTGCACTGCAGTTGTTTCTTCTGCCGCTGCAAACGATACAGGCCTTCTGCTATCTTGGCCAGCCCCAGGGCATTGGCGAGCATCAGCTCGGCCATCTTCATGAGTTCTTCGGGACCAGCGCCCTTCCCCTCTTCTGCTTTGCTGAATTTGTCCAGCGCCCGCTGAATCTGCGACATCATCTCCGCTATCATCTGCAGCTGCACCTCCTCGCTAATTTTGCCGCCGGGCGAGTCAGCCGAGGAGGCCAGTTGGTTCGACAGCCGCTGCTGTTGCTCCTTGCTGAACTCGCGTATCGTGTTGGCAAAGCCAACGAGGCCCTCGATCGGAGACGCGCCGCAGACGTAGCAGTTCCAGACGTCCAGGGACATGATGCGGCCCAGTTCCTTGCGGGACAGGTTGCGTCTGGATCCACGACTTGCAGAAGCTGCGGCTGCCCGAGTCGCACACCACAAGGCTCCCTCCCTCCGCGCACCACTGGCAGTACTTGTCGGCACCGCTAGAGTCCTTCTGGAAGTTGCCGTCTCCGTACCTCTTGTTGCAGTTCTAGGAAATGTGAGTTTACCATGGTGGCTGTCAGTGCTGAACGCGTCAATCCCCGAATGCCAGAAAGCTTGTCCAATAATCTGCTACAGAACACCTTGCAAGTCTAACGAGAATGCATTATTTTTCTACACTGAATTTTATCGGTCTTTTACCAAAATTCACAATAAGAGCAAGATGCTACGAAATAGGTGATGTACAGTGCTCAATTAAACTACTAAATGGATCAGCGAAGCACGTGGCCTTACTAGAGTAACTACATATGCTTCAAGTTGTTTAATTTTTTGCATGCAGCCTGTGTAACATGCTGGAACCTCCGAGTTGCAGGAGTGTAGCGTGTTACTTTGGTTCGAGACGGATGCCTGGCTTTCGTTAGGAGTCCCCTTTGTAGTGGCCGCCCGGCGGGGCTGCGTGGCCGTGAACAGTTAGGGGAAAGGGGAGCGGCGCTCGGCTCGGCCCCGATGCCACGGTCGGTTAGTGTAGGCGCATTGTGCCGTAGATGGCGCGTCCCATCCAGTGTCATCACCCGTCAGGGCTGTACCGGGAATTGGCTATTGTGGACACGAGAGGTACCTTAACGACTTCCACGTGCATTTGTGGGGGTCGATAACTGGAATGTCTACAGAGACGGCGTTGGAGGGCCGTTTTGGTTTCGTGGCGCCAACTTGACTTGTGATTTGACTTTGCTTGTCGGCATATGTGTAGCCGTCCTTCGGAGATGACAATACGTGTTAGAGGGAGAGAGTGAAAGAGAGGAAGAAATGAGGGTAGGTATGCTGAGAGTGCAAGTGTTGAGAAGGGGAGTCGACTAAGAAACTTGAGAGGAGACGCATCGAGAGCGATGCAGGGATATGGGGACGGAGTGAGAGTTGAGAGAGAAATGAGCACGAGTTGAGATCGAAGTCCCATTGAGAGCGATGCGAAGGAATCGATTGGAGAAAGTGCAGAGGTGTCACTTATAGAGTAAAGCGGCAGAGGCCGCCGAGTTTTGAGAACGAGTGAACTTTGAACTATGTTGTAATTTTTGTAGATATATACCTGTACATTAAACCAAGTTGCTCAATCCTAAAAGTCCACGATCCCGACATCACTTAAACCCAAGAGAACAGACCCTTGGCTGGCAATCGACGACAGTGTTGTTAGCACAAACCTTGAAGACAACGAGCGACTTCATGTCACGTAACAGCGAGACGATAAACTTTGCACTCCGCTTCGGGAACATATACAATTACTAGATACTCCAGGCATTGCTAGAGGTACTGTATACTGTAAATGACTCAATTTTCACGAGGACCTGATTCTCGCAAAATTTTACGACCGGATTAAGATCTTAAAAAATAGATCCTACAAATATGCTCCCTACGGGAACAAATACATGGCATACCACCACGAGTCTCGAAATTTCGTGCCCACGAAAGATTTCTCATAAACCACACTTCATCAAATTCACGAAATATTCAGCCCTTCTTGACAATAAAGCTTTTTACAGTATGCTCGAGGCCATGCGCTCTGCTGGTCCATTTCATTTTGTTCAGCACTGTATGATAAAAAGTTACACATGCAGATTATCTCCTACAAGATATCCACCAACCGGTTCTTGCACGTTGTAAAACATACTATATTACTTTCCAAGTCTTGAAGGGTAACTGCAAAGAAAAAAAGTGCTTTTTAAACAGCCTAATTGGAACAAGCATGTCTCAAAACAATTTTTCCCGGAAAAAAAAGTAGTTTAACTACAATTACTACCATATGAAAAGTAATTAATTACAATCACAAAGTACTTTTAATAAGTAATGCAATTACTTTACAATTACTTACTCCTTAGAGCAACCCGACTAGGGCCATAAAACTTTAAACGAGTTGTTTAGAATGCAACACATCTGTTCATTCCTTGCCCCAATGTTTGAGAAGGCTTAAAGGGGCCTGACACTCCAAAGGTCGTATTTTTTTTATTGTCTAAAACGATGCAAATTGCAGTCATAGACACAATAAAAAGAAAATGCAGCGCAAAAAAAAAAATTTCTTTTGACGCACGTGCTTTTTTTATTTTTGCCGCTTTGCTCTCCCGCTCCTCACCTCCTCGCTTCTTTTGATTGGTGACGTCAAAAATCATGAAATTTAGAAGCTTTGTAGGCGACATTTTTATAACATTTAATAGCGGCAATCGTAAAACATGTTTTTTAATGCAATTGCAAACGCACAACGGCCCTTCTTTTTGAAATACCAAAAATCAGAGTCCAATGTGATGTCGCCTCCAGGATTTGTATCCTCCTTCGGAAAACTTGGCGGCGCTCAAGCAGAGGATGATCGGCGAGTCGGGGAACCGGACGAAGAAACCGGTTTTTCACAGTCCGCCGGCGCCCTTCTCTCCCGCTCCTGACTTCGGGTCGCGGTAGAAATGGCGCTTTGCTTTGTAGCGTGGAGCGGAGGTGCGAAAGAAAGTCGACTCGCAGGAGACCGCAAAATTAGACGTCACTGCACTGGCACGGAATGCGCAGGAACTTCAAACTCGGCATTCTGAAATTGTTTTTTTTACTTCACAAATACTGAATTCCCAAGTTCCGAATTTCGAGAGTAATGTCCCGGCCTCGTTTTCAATTGTTTCGGACAATAAAACAAAATGATTTTGATGTGTCAGTGCCTTTTGTTGTGTAAATGTCACGCATTGTACTTTCCTTTTGTGAATTTTGTTAAATTAATGATAGAACTTGACAATTTTGGGCTAATGAAGTCCTACATTCTTATATTTTCAATAAATAATAACAAATTAGTTCATATACTCGAAGACGCCAGGTCACTGAAGTAAAATTGGGTTGACATACTTTTGTTAGCAAGGCAAATAAAAAAGTGACAATTAGTAATATCTGAATATTTTAAGTGTTAATATAAAACTACAATCCACACGCGCTAATATGACCACATTACCATATAAGCGTTTCATGTTCTTGTAAATTATTTACATTGAGTTGAAATTATAATGGCTCAGAAATACATAATAACCGAATAGGAGCTCCCTAATCAAAGGTGACAATATGCACAGTTCGGGGTCAGTCCCCAAAATGCTTATGCAAATAATATTCAAAGTAAAACCAACAAAAAATAAACTTGAGAATACAAAAACAAATGAGAGCGTACTGCAAGAGGGATGTAAGAAAAACTGGTGCCGTAGAGGTAGGCTCTCAGCCCGCAGTGTAAGCAACAAAACAACAAACAATGCGACGGTATTTTTGATGTGCGTGTGGGAGTGTCACTGAGCGATGAGGCGCTCATTCACACTGGAACTGGAAGCGGATCTGCGTTCGCAAAACGGTTACGAACGCGGTTGTATAGAGATCCAGTACAATTTCACGCGCATTTGATGTCATCGAGTGCGCGTGCAATTGTACTGGATCTTTATACAACCGCGTTCGCAACCGCTTTGCGAACGCGGATCCGCTTCCAGCGTGATCATGAGCGGTGACCGCCGCAAAGTCTTGCAAAAGTAATTGCGCCTGAAAGTTTGCAATTACTGACGCTAGAAAGTAATTAAATTACAATTACAACTCCTTTTAGCCGAAAAGGCGGAAAAGGTTCTAGTGGAAGGCCCCGGACCAAGAGATTCCGAAAGTAACCGCGCAGGTAAGCGTCGGAGCTAATCTGTGTTCGCTCACTTCTGTCGAACGAAAGCGACGGTCGACATCTGATGAAACTGAGAAGAAAACGTAGCACTCAAGGCTTTCGTAAAGATACGATTAATATGAAGCACTCACTCACTCAGACAAGCCGGCTGTCACATGCGCGTTAAGTCCGCGCTCTTTACGTTCATATCCGAGCGAAAGAATGTGGAGAGAGAGCGACAAAACACGAGAGAAAGAAACGAATGTTGCCACCTGAAAGACAACAATCGACAATGGAATCGCGAAGCATCGTGAGACTGAAAACTCTCAGAAATATAAACAGTGATAATTTAACGTTGTAAACTATTTTTTTTTTAGTTATTCTAGCGCTTATAAAAAGGGAATATACTCATTACGCTGAATTAACTTCCTTTTGTCGAAATCTCGGATCGGGAGCCCGTCGGTGTCGAACATGGTCAACATGGTGTTGAACATAGAGTTATTACAATAAACGCTAGAGGCTCAGCTGGCGCTAGTGTCTACGGGACTTCCGGTTGCAAATTGAAGCAGACAGCATGCAGTCTACATTTCCAGCCTCCCTGTGTATTCCTATGGGAAAACGCGCGTGAATTTGGTCTCTTCGCCGGAAAATAAAATGAATAACTTTTGTCATTTCGGTTGTACCAGATAGTATGTACCTTTATTGGTATTGTGAAAGTGTAATTGCTTTAGTTACAGCATTTTTCTTTACCACTGAACGATGTTAAACTTCGCTCTATTTCAGGACCAAATTTCTGTTGCAAGGAAGGTATGTAAAAACGAGCGACGATTCTAAGCAAACTAACGATCGAAAGGAATGTAGAGTGTGTTCAAGGTTTGCTAGCATCGTGCCGGTGATGATTTGAACCCAGAACAAGCATCTTCGCACATATTCACGAGCAGAACGAATAAAGCAGAAGTTATATATTTATTGCAAATTTGACTATATTACGTGGCTTTCAATTTATTTTGATCGTCTGCATGCACAAGGAGTTACTTATCCAGTGTTACTGCGTAGTTCTTGCCGTCTCTCTGGTTTTCCACATCTCCTTCGTTCGTTTGGCACGTATATCCCCCATGCTGGAAAGCGTCGACGCCGTGTTCGCGCTAAAGGCTCTGTTATACTCCGACGTAACGCGCGCGCCAGCAAACGCTGGCCGAAGTCGGTTACATCACGTCAGTCACGCCGCGCGCGTCAGAAATTCGCCCTCTATACTCCGTCGGCCCTGGCGGCTCCCGCGACGCGCGTCGGTGGGCCGCCGGCTGCGGCGCATGCGCAACGTAGGCGGTCAATGTACATACGGTACATTGACAAGCACAGGGTCTACGGTACTCAAGCTTCCTCGTGTCATAGACACACGGGTGAGGACAAATTCCCGCGATCAGCTTCTCGACGACCGAATCCGATTCTTCAAACATCACGCCACACGGAGTGGTGCTCCTGTCGTCTGCTATTGCGCGTATTCGCCGCGCTTCCCGCGCGAGGGCTGCCGGGAGCCAGCGCGTGATGCATCCTGGTCCGGCGTCGCTGGCGCGGCCGGCGCGGAATACGGCACGCTCCATTTTGGCGTCGGGGCGGTCAGGCTGCGTCGAACGCCGCCGGTCGCGTCGGTTACGCCACGACGCCGGAGTATAGAGCGTCGGGTTTTCGCCGACGTGACGTCGCTGTGACGCGCTCGCACGCGCACGCGTGCACCTACGGCTGAGCTTACCGTAGGTGCTCCGGTACGTCCGGTACGTTTGATTTTTTTAATCGGCGTTCGAACGTTTGACAAATACCGATTCGATCTCCAAACACTCGACATAAGCATCGCAGCACACCTTAAAATACTCGCCTCCGAGCACAGCGTACATACTTTAATATGCTTACTTTTGTACTACGTTCGACACCGACGGGCTCCCGATCCGAGATTTCGACAAAAGGCGCAATGAGTATATTCCCTTTTATAAGCGCTAGAATAAGTAAAAAAATTGTTTACAACGTTAAATTATCACTGTTTATATTTCTGAGAGTTTTCAGTCTTCGCGATGCTTCGCGATTACCATTGTTGATTGTGAGGTACCAATCAAATGTGTTTTTTATCCAAGACATGTGAAGCAGTTGGCATTGAACGTGCTGGGAGTAGTGCGAAAAGATTACGGCAAGGGAGCGACTGTAAGTTCCATAGCGTTTAGTAAGAGAATTTTAACCTACCTTTGGTTATCTTTCTGGTCTTGGTTCAGATCGGAAGGTTGAAAGAGGCTATCTCACATTGGTAGAACAGAAGATAAAAGTATACGTTTAATACTTATAGTGCGATTGGGGTGGCCACACAGGCTGTGGTTCCGTTCACCGTCGCCACACAGGCGTTCGAGTTCCACACGTACGCGTGCAAACACAGTGCTGCGGCCTCACGAGGTATCGTCGTCGTCTTTTTAGGGGGTCGCTTACTTGTGGGAAAAAGTAGCACGACGTTTTGAGCAGACAGCCTCGTGGCTTCGTGGACGTTCGGTCGCCGCGAGCAGACGACAAGCAGACGACGCGCGGAAGAACACGTTAGGGGGGTTGGCCCCATAGAGTATGGTTGGCCCTCCTGATTGGCTGAGGGCATCTGTAGGTTCACACTGCTGCAGCACAGTCGGTACAGTTGCAGTACAGTCAGTACAGTGGCCTAGAAGTAGTTGCAGGGAGGTAAAGGGAGATAAATTGTAAATATAAAAAAGCAAAAAAAAATCTTTTTTAATTAGTTTAAAGGGATACTTCAACGAAATTTGAAATATTCCCGTCGTGTTCAAAAATAGGTTGGATATGATCCACAATATCCGTAAATGAGGAAAATGACAATCGCACGTTTGTATTTTGATCCTGGTGGCTGTATTTTTCGTTATAAAGGGCCCACTCTGGCAAGCGCTCGGAGAAGGCCCAGCTTAGAGCACGTGACATCCAACGCAATCGTGACGTAGGTCGTCTCAAGACGAGCAAAGCTACGGCGAGGCTGACGTCGAGAGGATGGCCTAGTCGTTCCAGCCACCGAAGCGGCTGCTTTTGTACGAATTTTGAGTGACGGGTTAATCTTCTATAATCTTGTAGGGGGACAATAGCGGCTTTTGCGACACACAAAAGGGATTCTCGGGAAGAGGGGAGTTCCTCCTTCCCCTTCTCTCGTCGTGGCCGGAGGCGAGACGACCTTCGTCACTAGCTGTCAAGGTTCCTAGACGAGCATTACAAACGAGGCGTTAGCGACATCCACCAGGTGCTCTTTGCTAATCGTTTAATTCGTTTTAAAATTCCTTTTCGAGACTTTTTTTAACAAGATATTGGTATGTGCCATGTGATACTGCTCTTTTGAACACATATAGGCCAAAAAATGAGCACCGAAATTTCGTTGTAGTATCCCAGGCTAGGGGGCGGAAGGAAACAGCCAATATTTCCAGAGACAGCTTTGGCTCGTGCTCCGGCCCTCCGGCTCTGGGCGGTTCCGGCTGGCTAGCCCCAGCCAGAGACGCGTTCCTGGGTCCAGGGGCAGCCGATGCAGGCACATTAATTTTGCCGGCTTTGCTGCTTTTGCCACATTTTCCACTGTGCCTTTAACTTTTGGTCGAAGTTTCGGAAGTTTCATCGGTTTCGGTAGGTTTCGTCGTACCAGCGCCCGTCTACACCGTGTAGTCGGTGTAATGTCGTCCGTCGTCTGCACGTGAAGTTTAGGTTCCAGAATTCCCTTCGGACTCCTGAGCGGTTATCGTAATCCCGAGAGGAAAATACCATTAATAGCATGACCATGGGCCCAGCGTTGCCGCTACTGGAACGTTCCTGCATGTTCCTGTTATCCCGAAGCCGAACTCTCGTCTCGCGACAGCCCATCCTCCGTTTGAGTACGGGCGCTGCACAGCGCAGCCAGGACAGTCGAGTCAGGGACGGTCCTGGCCCCGAGACGACGCACGAGCCCGACTTCAAAAAAGAGAGTGTCGCAGAGCTTTTCCGTCGATCCGCGACCTTCGACAGCGACAGGCCCAAGGATGTCCACGATCTCTGGTCGTCGGCCACCTACCCCGTCAACTTCAAACTCCCGGAGGAGAAGGAAGAAGAGGAGTCGATCAGGATTGACCCTAAGAATACGAGCGTCGTCCTGTTCCCCGGACAGGTGAGGCGAATTTCTCTCGGGGCCGGCGGTCATCAGTTATAGAGAGGCACGGAAATTGCTTATTGCCAGAATACTCCGAAGGGTATATATTGCTAAGGTGCGGAATGAAGCAGACTCCCTAAATTACGTTTGAGCAGTTAACGTAATTCATCAATCGGTACTTAATTAATTGCTGCAGTTAAATAAGTAAACAGAGGGCCACAAGCAACAAACTCCAAGTCTGGTCGCAGACTCTCAACGCTTTTTTTCCATTTTGAGTAACCTTTACTAGCTCGTTTGCACCCATGCATTTGGCTTCAAAAATCCACCTACCCAAAAACTGCCTGTGTTAATTTAAGAAAAAACAAAAAAGAGCCCGACATAACTTTTATAGATTCCTATGTGCGCAGTGTTTGAATTTTCCTTTTTTCTGTTCTATCACTTCTGTTTGGAGACAAAATGCAGAGTTTGACAACCTTGTGTGTATTTATGGAGCCATTTCTCGTCTCAGGGCTCGCAGTTTGTGGGCATGGGCAATGACCTGCTTCAGTACCCCAACGTGAAGGAGATGTATGAGCGGGCGAGTGAGATCCTCAAGTATGACCTTGAGAGGATGTGCTTGGAAGGGCCCCGGCAAGATTTGAACCAGACGGTGCACTGCCAGGCTGCTGTGGTAGTCACCTCGCTGGCCGCTGTGGAGCGCCTCCGAGCGCTCCAGCCTTGGGTAAAGCACTTTGCCAGTCACCACTGCAGCCACATTTGTGCTCCTGGGCACCTTTTCTTTCTCAGTTGCAGCTGACAAGCACACTTTTAACACAAAATGTGTTTTATCTGCCCAATTATATGAGAAAACCGTCACAAAGGATTGCGACGTCACCAAATGACATGACGTCAAGAGAGTGTCACGACATAATGGTGTTAGGTGACACTATGACCGCATGACGTCACGTGGCGTCGCACACACACACAAGCATGTGCCCAGCTTAATTACAACACATTTTGTGCTCCCCAGTTTTTCAGCATGATCAAGCTAGTGTAATAGACCGATATCACCAGCCAGCTTCGTTACGCCGTCGCCATGCGTTGTGGGAACTGTAGTCTTTCTGCACGAGCAGAACATGAGACAGCACAAGCTGTCTCATGCACTGGTGTCTGCCTTCTGAGAACTACAGTTTTGGCGGCGTCACTTAAGCGTGGAATGTGTAATGAGGTTGGTCTATTCATCGCTATGTAACACCTGAAACTGTAGTGTGGAAAAACTAAGAAACTTCAAGTCGAAGGAAAAGGCAACAGTAGGAGAACGTTCCGAGACATCCTCCTATTGTGGTCTGTTTCTGCGACTTGAAAGTTTCTCAATTTTTCTGCACTACAGTTTCGGGCGTTACATTATGATTATCTCCTGCACACACTATTAGTTCTGTATTTGTCCCCGAAGCAGGCTTATTTCCTTTAGACGTTGTGCGCTGCTTGTAGGAACGCGCTGCATGTACGAATGCTTTTGTCTTCCTACACATAAGCAGTCTTAAAGGGTAACTGCAAAGAAAAAAAAGTGTATTTTTAAACAGCCTAATTGGGACAACCATGTCACAAAACAATTTTTCCGCCAAAAACAAAATTTTTTACAGCAATATTTATTGCGCGAGACTGATTTTAGTTTGCGGCTATTTCGTCCGTTTTAAATCGCGCGCCACAAAATTCCTATTACACGTCACGGAGTGGCTGCTATACGTCACGGAGTGACGTAGAACAGCCACTCCGCGCGCGTCGAAAGAGCGGGAGTTTCAAATGTGGAGAAGTTGTGACTCCGACTAAATAGGTGACCGGCGTTTGGCAGCAGCCTCAAAGCACTCTGGGTAATATTCACTTCCGGTTCGTAGCTAGCAGCCGACGCAGCCCCATGACGGCTATAGAAGCGTGTGCGGGTTTTGAAACCCGGTCAACCCGGGCCACCTTCCTCTGCTGCTGGGTGACTTACGCACTTCTGAACGTCTCGAGTTACTTCTGCGGATATGTTAAGTAGTAATCGGTACGAAGAAGCATCGAGAACGGCCACGAAAGCGCAGAGCGAGTGCGGCCGGCGGCAAGCCGCCCTCGCATCGCGTTTTCCGGATCTTCGCATGAAAACTCAGGTTTGATGTTCCGTTTTCCTTTTGAGCTAGCGTTTTTCATTTGGGTTCTGCTTATTTTTGATGGTTACGTTAGATCACATCACCGACTGAAATAGGCGCGAATGTAAGCCGTGGGACGCGGCCAGCTGTAATGCCCGATCGGAGGTCTGGCGTGCTTTTCTCATTTTGTTAGAACACCTGAGTCTGGGTAAGAAAATCTTGAGGCCACCAAAAGTTAAAGACGGAAAGAAGTCGGTCAGACGACGTATCAAACTCAGCTAATATGTTTTCTCGCACGATTGAAACGCCACTTCCGTACAAAAGTTAGTTTCGATGACATCTGACTACGTGACAATCCTTGCTTTTTAACACTCACGAAGTTGTCCCCAGTGAACTACCATACCCCCCCCCCCTTCTTCCCGCACATTTTTTTAATGATGTCGAGTAAGAAAGCATGCATAAACGAGCACCGATTTTGATATGAGCTACGCAGGGTCGTACTACCGCTTTATTATCAGTCAATATGAAGGTGCTGCCCATTTGCTTTTGTTTCTTTATATTACAGCAAGCTGACCTGTCCTTTTGTTTATTAAATTATAGCAAGTCACCCATTCACGCCGCTTCGCGGGAACAGTCTGTGGCGGCTCATCACAGAAAAATGTTAATCCGAGCTGTCGATGTAACGATTAAACGGCCTGGCGATGGCACTGTATGTCGACAAAACGTTGTGCCATGAACTGATTGCCTGCGAGATCGCATCCCGCGTTCTCGCGGATGCCTTGTACGACAAGCAGTGCTCACCCCTTCGCGGATTAATCGAGACCTTTTTGGTAGGTGCCAAAAGACTGTTAGAGATCGTTACTTCCCGCGGCCCCTACCTGAAGAAAGAGAAAACACGTTGTACCGCGTAACAATATTGGCCGCGCAAAAACGGTCACCGACGTTTGTTTGTCACAGGTCACGTCGCTCCATCACTCGCTTAAAGCGACGGCCCATCGTTGCTTCCATGCTTTGTTTCACAGGAACTGGAACATCTTATGCCCTCTATGGCTTGCGTTAGAACAACGTACCGCGGAGCTGTAACCATTTTCACCGCGAATACAGCACGGCTATCAGACCTAGAAGGGCTCTCGATGCAGCTGGACGAACCACGACCGGCACCGGACGAACCGGAAGCGTGAAGTCACGTGGTGCCTCGCTCGGATGACGAAACTTCCGGCTCAAACGCCGGTCACCTATTACGTCCTGTGGCGTAAATATTGCTAGAAAAAATTCGTTTTTCGCGGAAGATTTGTTTTGTGACATGCTTGTCTCATATAGCTAGGGTTGTTCGTTTTCGGGTTTTATATTTTTTTAAATTCGGGGGTAAAAATCGGGTGCTATTTTTTAAGCTGATAATCGGGGAGAAATCGGGTTTTTTGTGGATACATTCCGAAATTCGGGCTTTTTCGGGTTAAATTTACGAATGTACTGAGTAAAACATTCCGATTTTTATAAAATTATTATTGGAGGGTATTACGAGCTCCCTAACGCTAACGCGTTAAAATTAGGGATCTGTTTCAAGCTGTTAATCGGGGGACATCAGGGTTTCCTAGCTCCGATTACCGTCTGTCGCTTCAAGAGAAGCACCGCCCACGGAATCCTCCGCTCCCTCAGGTGTCAACAGAAACTCCGAGCGTTCAAGGGACGGTTTTCTTCAAGCAAATATTTCGCTATGGAATACACCTGTTAAGTTTTCCCGATCTGTTTACGCGACTGACTGACTCGGACGTTGCTCATGAGAAAGGTTGGACGCCAGCGAGATGGCCATGCTACCAGAGAGACCAGGCTGGGCGTCGACACCTAAGAGCGGTCGAAGGGGGATTTGATAGTGCATTTCACAAGCTGCGTGCAGCAGGGCCGAAGCTACATGGCGCGCCGAGGCGGTTCCACCTGCACAGCGGGGGGACGGAAATGTCCCTCCGAGGCCCCAACGTTTATTGTCGCTTTTCCTCAGTCGGCCTTCCTAGAATATCACGGTGAGTTGGGCGGTTAGTTGAGAGCCGTGTGACGTCCACAGTGCTGCACGCAGTTTGCGAAATGAACTATAGGTCACTGTTGTCCTGAGGTAGGGTAGATAGTGTGTGTGCACCGCAAAATCCGCGCAGAGAAAAAAAAAATAGGTTGGTTATGTGGTTTTAAAATTCGGGGAGAAATCGGGTTTAACCCGATTCTTCTGAAACATGTTCGGGGTGTAAAAATCGGGTAAAATCGGGTTTTACCCGAAAATGAACAACCCTACATATAGCCTGTTTAAAAAAACACTTTTTTTTCTTTGCAGTTACCCTTTAAGTGTCTCTGCCGAATTTTGTTCTGTGATTTGTGCGCGCGATATTGGTTCCCATGACATCCAAGTTTGTAGCGGGTTCTTGCGTATACATCGCACTGTGAAGCGCGCAAGCGCATGCGTCTGCATTCTGCTGCTGTACCCGTGACAGGGGACTTCATAGCGAATTCTTACGTACTTAGCGCACCGTGCAACGCAAATTCACCGTGTCTGGGATCTAATAGGAAACTTTGAAATGGAAGGGTTGCCGGTTCACTTAACAACACACACACACACACACGCACACACACACACATTCACACACTCACGCTCGCTCCCTCCCTCCATTTTGGGTGGCCATTCTTTCAGGGCTTTATGATATATAAACGTTCCTAAGAACCATGTTTTCACCTATCATCTAATTTCTGCGGAAAGTGATAACTGCTCTACAAAATTAAACAAACATTTGGCATAATATTTCTTTTTCTTTTTTTTGCGTGTTTGGGGTGTGTGCTTTTGCTGAGACCACTTCCGCGCTCTTCAGTTGTGTCGTAAACGTAGGAATAAAAGCAATAATTGGTTGCCTCATCTATAAACTTCCTTGTAAATGCCGTATGTGGCAAATACACTCGCTGGCATTCAAACAGCAAGCCGCTGGGAGGACAAGGAGAACAGTGAGCATGTCCTGCTGAGCGATACAAACTCCAAACTGTTGCGCTAGAACGCAGATTTGTTTTGTGTTTGCCCTTTGTCCCCCAGTTCCCCTTCTTCAGGGATCATTATCGGCATCCAAGCAATTGACTTGTGAGGAAAACCTTCCGTTTCATGGTCTTACTTGCTAGTTTTGTCGGCCACTTTTTTTTTATCAAATCCAAAACAAGCTTTTTTTTTCTTTTTTTATCTAGTGAGTCATGTCTGTTCTAGTAAGTGCCTCTGTATGAGCAGGAATATGAAGTTTTCAGTATTTTGCATTTGTACTTTTATCAGATAGCGTAGAGACTATGTTTGCTAAACAGGGACTTGGAACATTTGTATATCCTAATAATGAAAACTGTAGTCAGTAAGTATTGGGTTTTATTTCATACCATACTATTATATCTTGAAATGGCTTTGTTTCCAACTTATGGAACTTGTGATTTGGGTTGTCACATAGGCACAACGTTTTGTTTTCATGAGGCTTAAGTTGTGCTTGTTTTGTTGACTATAATACCCTCTCTAGTAAATCCATAAGAGGAACCACCCTGCTACCAGGACAGTTCTCGATAGGTGCCATTGTGATAAATTGGAATTGCGCTGTTTTCCTTTTTTGCCATGGGCTGGAATATATTTAGGATAGGGTATGTTTTGGAAATGGTTCTGGAAGTTCACATAGAGATGCTTTTTCATTGTAATACTTTTTGTACTTAGAAAAGCACATCTGGGCTTATAAATGGCTTGCACGTGACTTCACTTCACACACTTTTGGCCACCATGAAAGAGAGGGTGAGAGAAGCTGCTTTTGTAGGAATTTTTATTGACTGGTTAATCTTCTGTATAATCTTTTGGGAGGAGAATAGCGACGTCTGGGCAAATTGCTAGGTCGTGGTAAGAGGGAAGCTCCTTTTTCCTCTCTTTCCCGGTGGCCATCGAAGCGCTTTTTGGATGACGTCGTGTACAAGCCACGTATAGCCCCAAGTTCGACCTGGGTGACCCCTCCAAGATTTACTTATACTGCTACAAAACTCTACTTTTGTTACTTCTGAGCTGCTCCAAAGCACAACCAAAACTGCTCCAAAGAGGCATCTTTGCCGCTCCCAGACCTGTTACTAAAGGCTGAAGCTTGCTTCCACCCCCGTATACTGCACATATCTGGGAAACTTTTAGCATGCCTGTCTTGTCAAAAGGATTATGTGCCGTATGTAGCTGTTGCATCAAAGCAGGCAAGCCTAACCGAGTTCAGTTTGTTTAAAAAGCATTTCAACTGTGCTAATTACTTGTTTTGTCTTTCATCACCAAGGCTATTGAAAACTGCGTGGCTGCAGCAGGATTCAGTGTTGGAGAGTATGCTGCCCTTGTATTCAGCCAGGCCCTCTCTTTTGAGGATGGTAAGTTTTTGCATCTCTCAGTCAGCATCCTTACTAGGTTTCTTAAGTTGTGCTCTAGAGCTTATGGAAACAGTAATTGATTGGGATCACTGTTATTAATTGGGCTAGACTTAGAGATCCTCCTGTGGGTAAGCCAAGTGGATGAGGATACTTAGGTTGATCTTGCATGTATAAGGGGTGTTCATATAAAGTTTTTGTTATTTGTGGCAGAAAAAGTGAATATCACCAAACTTTCTGTGGTGGGACAAGCCCATGTCCCTGTACTCTTGGCTCATTTAAAAAAACAATTTTCTCGCAGTGCCCATTTATTTGCCCCCCCGCAGTGGGCGCTTACACCTTGGGTGTTATGTGCTTGGTGAGTGGCGTCACCACAGACCCCAGCCACGTGAGCTGCCATACCCAGATGCAGGGGGCACCTGCTTTAGTAGGTGCTTGGTGAGTGGCATCTCCACGAACCCTGAGCCATGTGGGTTGGCCTACCTACGCCCGGCTGTGTGTGGCTCTACCTGTGTCGTAGACTGGTGTCCTGGCTTGGCCCAACCAGGATGGTTCAGTCAGTCGTCTTTCTCCACCTCTCCTTGTAGACTGGTGTCCTGGCTTGGCCCAACCAGGATGGTTCAGTCAGTCGTCTTTCTCCACCTCTCCTTTCTTTATCTTTCTCCTTCTCTTCTTCCTTCTTATTTCACCTTTGGTGGCAAAGGCTAACCCTGGGTGGTGACGGATTCCTTTCTAGACCCACAATTAGTTGTAGTTTCTTAGTACCACTAGTCGCGTAACTCTGTCAGCCAAGCCACTCTTGTTATGACACATTACCTATCCCCTTGTTGGGCTCGGTGGTGGGCGGTGCGCCACAGATTCCGAACACTGCTGCCTTTTCATGGCTGCCCTCTCTTCCAAAACCAACACGGTGCACCCCCATAAAAGGGGTTGCTCCATACTTTAAAAAGCATGTGAACCACCAAAGTTCCCAAGATTCCTTGTACTCCAAGCCCAAAATGAAGAAAAGCCACTTGCTAAGCTCTCGCCTTTCCTAGTGTCAAAATGCCTTGATGCCATCATTGGCAAAGCTTTCAAGGCAGAAAATCTTTCTGGTAATCTTGTCGAGGTTGAAACAGTAGCTCAAAGCAGAATGCTTCTAAAACAGTCATGTCTGGGCGAACACCAGATAAGTCGGCCCACATTGGACGCTGATTAAATAGTGTTCGAGGTGTTACCTCCGAGGCTGATCTGATAGATTGCACTGAGGATTAAATCTTGGCGGGACTTCAGAAACAGGCTGTGGTGGCCATCAAGCGGATCAATATATGTAGAGACTGGCAGGAGCAACCAACCAAGCATTTAATCCTGACCTTCGAGCTGCAGACACTTCCTGCCATTGTTACAGCTGGTTACCTCCTTTGCAAACTCGGGCCATTTATCCCAAACCCACAAAAATGTTTTCGATGCCAACGCTTTGGGCATGGTTTGCGGAACTGTTGGGGCCGTGAGACCTGCGCGAAGTCTGGTGGCACTGATCGTGTAGCCGACATTTGTGAAAGCACGCTCAAATCTATCAAGGAATCCATGCTGCTTGTGCCTGGGCATGTCCGCATGGAAACAAGAGAAATAAATCGTAACCCTCGAAGTACCAAAAAATGAATTAGTTAGCACGAGGCAAAATAACAATTTTCTTTTTTGTCAAGAGGCATGTTTGCCCAGGCGGTGCGGAGGGGACCAGCTCCGCGAACAGAATCGAAGGCCACCCAGGTCTCGCCTGAGGTCCTGGCAGTGGCTCTTCAGTCCCCTACCACCCAGCAGGGGCAGCGGCTTTCCCCGGCTTCCGGAGGGAGTGCACCAGCTGCCCCTGGGTCACGGGACAGGCAGGAAGCCCCTCTGTCTGTCCCCACTCTAAGGTCTCCCCCCATGGAGAAGAAGCGAGAGTCTCCCCCAACTCACCGGAGAGGGCCTCGTCCAAGGAGCGGCATCGCGCCGCTCCTTCAGCAGCTGAGGGACAGGGATGGACGGAGTTGGGCAACGCTCAGCCCAGCACCTCCACTGCTCACCCTTTTTGAATGGGGGCGGTCGTGGCCGGGGAGTTTTGCCCCGTGCCTCGACTCTGTCCAGACCTACACAACAAGCCTCGTCTCAAGAGGTGGAGGCGAGGGACGAGACCGCCGAGCCTTTCGCTCTTTCGTCCGACCAGGACGACATTAGAGTTCCCAGAGAAAACTACCATTAAAGTAGTTTTCTCTGGGAACTTCATTCCTGGATTAATTTACCGTGTTCCGTATATCTGCATCTACTTCTGATATTAATGCCTTCACTTCTTTTTCACTTGAACTGCCGACTCTTAAGAATTTATTGGCCTTGGTGCATGAATAAAGGTGGGGCCCACCAAAAAGAATCGTGGTGATTCTAAGTATCTTCCGAGTGATTCGCCGGCCTGCAACACTAACCAGGATTCCCTTCCTGAAGTCCTGCTGTCATGCCCTCTCATTCGTGCCACCTTGGCAGCACCGTCTCCTGTATGGAGGAGAAATGTCCGATTAAGTTGTTAATCTGGTTAGGCAAGTCTGTGTATTTTGTTTTATCTTCACGGTATTTATACAAACTTTATGAACACCCCTTAGATGCTATCATGGCTAAGTGCACTGAGCATTAGAAATATCAGAATTCACTTCTGCAACTTTCCGCACCATGTCCTATGGCTATCGATCATGTATGACCTATGATTTAGTTTTCAGCTTAAATTTGGAATAAGTGTGGAAGCTTTTTACCTCATCTCTCTCAAAAGAACAAATAATTGACTGCACTTGGATTTGTCATAATTTCGGAAGTTTACGACAATGAAAGAACCAAGCATGTGCTACAGTGCCTAATAATTCTATTTCATTTATTCTTCCCAAGGGCAAAAGCAAAATTGATAAAATTGCGATGAAGCATCATTTAACAAATTAGTAATTTTATTTTTAAAATCTGCAGTGTCTTGGTACGACTATGGATGTCAGGAGTGATTCTAATCAATGGAGGTCTGGGGAAGAAAAGGCATTGAGAAGGGACGTGCTACAATGGGGGATGCCTACTTTTAGCTGATGATTGGTTTGAATCGTGCAATATTGTTCTAAAATTGATAATAAAAATAACAGAAAAGACTGAGGTGAGCTGCAGAACATTCAACATCATTATGTGCGTTGTCCCCTTTTTTCCTCAGTCTCAAATTTCCACGATTCTGAAATCAACGTATGACGAAGTATTGGGTTAGTGTAATAAATCTTGCAAAACAAACATAGATGAGATATATTTTACTGGGAAGGTATATCTGGATGGTAGGGAGCAGACAACATTTTGGCTGTTCCTATCATACTGTACCCAGAAAGAGTGCCTAGTCTATTAAGTACATTATGCAGGAAGGAACAGAGAGATGATATTATGGTGGCAAAAGTTTCTCCACATGAGGCTTGATGGCGGGTACCGCAGTCTGCAAGCTGCCGGGTGTGCATGTTTTGTGCGTGCAGCGGTACGACTGGTGAAGATCCGTGGAGAAGCCATGCAGGCCGCGTCGGAGCTTGTGCCCGGAGGGCTGATGACCGTGTTCTTGGCCACCACGGCCAGGGCGAGTTACATTTGCAAGCTGGCCAAGGAGTGGTGCTACCGCCAGGGCTACGAGGATGCTGTGTGCAGCGTGGCCAACTACCTCTTTCCCCACTGCAAGGTCATCGGGGGCTCTGAAGAGGTGGGCCTTCCCCGAGATTGGGGCTGTCTTTTGGGGCGGCGGAGAAAAGCTCACCGTCAAACTGTCCGATGTGGAGAAAAGCTCGCCGGCCTTTTGACCGATGCGGAGAAAAGCTCTCCGACAAATCTGAGAATCGAGCGTTGACTCAAGTGAAATACGTTCACTCGACTGAAGTATGCTGGGATGCCTTATGCGCATGCGGTCATTCTGCACTTCACTAGCAGAATATAATTTTAAAATATAAAAAACATAGTGTAACACATCAGGCGTTGCCCAGCGAAAATAAAATAAATAATTTCGATAGAACGCTAATTAAAAAAAAAATAATAATAACGGGGAAAATATAACTTGTGCAGAGGGCTGCAACTCTAGTAGTTTCTGGACACCTTTTATGTAGTATACGGGCACCGCATTGCCAAATCATCATATTTCACCATTTGTTGAAGAAACAGTGGTCTTAATTCTTTCCTTATTCAAACGGAAAATAAACAAAAGTTTGTATTTCCTCCATCCCAGCTATGTCAGAATTAAATATGGTGACACTCATGCGAATCAGGTTGACATAAAAGTGGAACGAGGACTACAGTCAGGGCGGAGAATTAAAATCAAGATGACTTAAATCGTGATTCAAATCGGACCGGTTTTACTAAGATGATTTAAAGCGGCAACTCCGCTTCATTTTTGATATTTAGAAAACCATGCAGTCCTCTTCAGTATCATGTAGGAAGACCCCATGTCAAATATTACGACCTAATTCCGTCTATATATTTGATAAACTGGCCCGCAAACTTTCAAATGAGCCAAGTCGCCGAAATCTGCCAACTCTAGCGTGCGACGTGAGGCGCAATCGTCAGCGCAGTCAATGCGACGGAGTGGGAGCGGCCAACGTTGAACCACTACGTCAGAGGCATGACTACGTCATTCTCACGTTTTGTTTGTTTTTACTTCTCAGAGAGAAATTGAACGATGACGTCATGAGTTTCTCCTCCCGGTGTTGGCTCTACGGCGTCCACGTGATCACCGTAACGCGGATGCGCTAGTTTGCGCTGCCCTGCGCGTTTATCGCATGTCCGGTTTCTCCGCTCCCCCTCTCCTCTTTCGTGTTCTCCCCTTCCCCCTCTCCCCCGGGCCATCACCGTCCACGCCATGCGAAGCGCCTGCCCGCGTCGCGTGTCCTGTCCCTCGCCCCCACGAACGTCACAAGACCACGTGGTTCGACGTGACGTGGCCATGACTCTGACGACACGAGACAAATGTTGCCTGACGCAACCGAAGTTTCGGTTTCGGTATCAGCTGATGTTTAAATTAAGATTACACAAATAATATTCCACATTTCGCGAATCCGAAGACGTATAGCTGTTTAGTAGTGCTTTGTGAAATGGAATCACATGTAAGCCCAAATTTTTCGGAATTGAGCGGAGTTGCCCTTTTAAATCAAAACTTGGTCGCAAAAATAATAAAAAA